>VZSC01005216.1:97614-126783 GCA_013398225.1 Steatornis caripensis
ACAGGCTGCCCAGGGAGGTTGTGGAGTCTCCTTCTCTGGAGATATTCAAAACCTGCCTGGACACGTTCCTGTGCAACCTGCTCTAGGCAAACCTGCTTTAGCAGGGCGGTTGGACTAGATGGTCTCTAGAGGTCCCTTCCAACCCCTACCATTCTATTATTCTATGATTGTAACTAGCAGCTATGGATTCAGCCAGCAAAAATGATGCAAACAAATGACACAACTTACTAGATAGGGAAAAAAACATGCCTCCAACATTAGAGTTAATCTATGTTAGGATAGTCAGGAAAGTTCACCTGGAATGTTTTTTTAATGCTGACTTACCACATGGCCATAAAACCCATAGACGAACACTTACTCAGTATAAGAGTAGTCAGCATTCACCTTCCCATAAAAAGCGAATGAAATGAAACAAGCTTAACTTTAGCCATTTGGTTTATACCAAGGAAAAGTCAACAAAAAGGCATAATACAGGTCATCAATAATAGCGTTATATCCTGTCTGAGTTCTCTGTAATAGAAACCGGAAACCCAAAGAGATAAGCCTAGAGGTAGCCAAAAAGCACGTACAAGAGGAGACATTCTCAGACATCTGTATATATGGGCCCTCCATGCTAACAGTTTAAGAGCAATTTCCTCTTTTCAAACAAAAGTCTGTGACAAAATAACATATGCTGAATTATTACAAATTCTGAGCAAAGCAGATTTTCCTACACTTGATATTCATAAGTTCGATGAGGCAAATCTCTGTATCACACAATCTGTGTTTTCAGCAGAATCATCCTCAAGGCAGCCAAATATGTCAATTTGTGGGGTTTAAGAAGTCCTGGTTATAAATAACACACGCACATTGTAAGGGATTTTAGCCATTATCAAAACATTTCTTACCTATCTTGAGCCACTAGTGCCCTATTTGGGATGTTACCTGAGAACTCAATATTTCCTTAAGCAGTGAGGTGAGACCTTGTGTGTCCACAGCCACCCCAGTGGCCAGTCTAAGTCAACGTGTAATTTCTCCAGTGACCTACAGGTTTTGGCTAGCAACAGCTGTGTGAATGCCACATTCACTCTACAAGACAGTAAAGACATCTCAGGTAGGAGCAAAAGAACAAGGCAAAGTCAGAGACTGAGAAACCTTGGTCTTGCCTGTCCCTCAACGTCACATACAANGGCCACCCCAGTGGCCAGTCTAAATCAACGTGTAATTTCTCCAGTGACCTACAGATTTTGGCTAGCAACAGCTGTGTGAATGCCACATTCACTCTACAAGACAGTAAAGACATCTCAGGTAGGAGCAAAAGAACAAGGCAAAGTCAGAGACTGAGAAACCTTGGTCTTGCCTGTCCCTCAACGTCACATACAATCTCCTAATTTCCTTAATAGAAAGCAGTAAAAACATCCCCCTTTTGTCTGCTGAGGTTACCCATACACTTGTGCCCTCACACTTCCCTGCTACTATGCATTTGGGATATACTGCAGGTGCCTCAGGGTCCCATGTACAGACATACACTTGGTCTCTTCCTCCTCAGTCGTCATCGGCCCAAAGGCCTCAGACTGAATTTCTGTGAGGCTGAAGTTAATGCTCTTAAACATCTTACTTGCTGCTGGAGGAGACTGTCAGCCTGAACAACTGTCATGCCCAAACACTACCTGCTTATAAGCAACACGGACCTCCCTAAATGCAAAGGAATAGAACGTAGTCCCTATATTTCCTTACCTCTCCAATGTCTTTGCAATATAATTACGTCCACAGCACCACTCTTGTCCAGTAGCAATGACTAGAAGGAAAGAGAGTTGGTTCTGCAAAAGGGTTGTGCAACAGAAACAATTTCAAGGCAAAATGGGTTTAAAAAAAAGCATCACCCTACAACCTCATTTTCGTAACTCCTTTTCAGACTCTAGTATCTCTGGTTACACAACCAAATCAACAGGCTGCCATAACAAAGCTGAGCAAGGCTTCTCTTTTAACTGATGCTTTTCTTCCACTTCTCAAACAAAGCCCTCCAAGACAGTTTCCCAGTCACTCTGCAGAGGATTTCTGTGATGCTTCCCACCATGCACTTTGTTCAAGGACTGTGTAACATTACTCTGCCTGTTTTAAGGCTGCATGAACACAGCTGTCACTGGCTGAATTAAATGCAACAGTGACTCACACTACATCCTTGATATTGAAAAAGGTGTGGGTAGTATTTCATAGCTCTCAAAAAGCTATGATTTCACATTATGTTTAAATAAAGAAGGGCAGTGACTTTAGAACACATAAACCCTAGATGATAGATGACGTACCATGTATTAAAATTTTTTGGCAATATTTTACACTGTTCTGTCATCATCCGTCAGCATGAGGATCACAAGCAGAAGAGAAGTTCAGATAAACTTTCGGAAGAAAAAGTATATGTTACAGAAAAAGAAGGTAAGGCATTAGAAGCAAAAAGCACTGACCTATTCACTCCCTGGGTCAGATTGTCTTTGGTAGGGTAGCAAGAAAAAACCCTGCACATGCAGAGGTTCAGGCTGGATTTGTCCTTGTTTCACACAGTCACATTTGTACAAAGTGGATATTAAGTACCACTGTTCTTGCATGGTGACATTCTCACGTTTGCCCTCTAAAATGAGGGCACTAGGTCCTAGCAATGGAGAATGGCAAGTCATTTATGGGATTAGAGACACACTTAAATTCTGCTTCTTTCCATTCCTCTCTTTTCTTCAACTACTTATCCCAGATGTTTACTTTTGAAACTATTTTCTGCTTAGATACCTACAAATAAAACTGATCTCAAAGCAAAAATAGTAGACACCAGAAGTACACTTTGCTGTTTATACAGTGCAGCCCATGGCTGGAAGTACCTTGCTCTCGATGAGCCAATATGCTCTTTGAAGTTACGTCCTTCAAGATAAATGATTCCTTTCTGCAAGAATTAGATGCAAAAGAATGTGTTGTAGAGGTTTTGAAACCAGGATCTAGGCAAAAGAAAAATTCTGTTTATGGAAAATGTTGATGCAAGAAACTTTTTTCTCCTTAACTTCTGCAGGAAATAAAAGGAAGACAAACCACACTTTCTAGGAATACCATAAGATGTGCGTACTTAGGGAACATAGTGATCGCTTTTCCTGTTGAGAAGCAAGGCAGAAGACACAGTGATCAAGTTAGTAGTAAAGGCAGCCATTGGAAATCTTGATGAACACTTTCCTTTTCAGATGCTTCAAACTGCAATCTGGCTGAGAATCATCTTAATTTTTAACACTGTTCCTTTGTTGTTGCTGTTGATTCCAAATCAGTGTTACTTGTTTCAGATAAGGTGCCAACGTAGAGGCAGGCTGAAGTAACCTGGGAAGTGTTGGCCAGCTGATACCCCAGAGATGTTTGGAGGACTGGATTCAAATACTTCTGAGCACGATTTTTGAACACCCATAAAGTCCCACTTTTTCCTAGTAGTCAGTAAAAGTGCAAGTCAACCAAGGCAGTTTTATTTTATTACAGGTACTTTGCACCCGCCTTTTTAACTTGCATAATATCATCTCAGTGATTTGTTATCATTCTGCTTCAGCCCCCCCTGCCCCGTTTTGTTTTTTTCGAGTACCAGCATAAGCTTTAAGTTCTCTAGGATGCTATAATGTACTGAATAAATAATAAGCTTTCCCCATATTTTCCCCATATTTCCTTTGTTTTCATCATGGCCCAATAAATCTAATTATATCCACTGGAACATCACCCCAGCTACTCTCCATCTGTCAGAACAACTAATAGTACATTCTAGAGAAATGTGCTCAACAGTCTGCTCCTAATTCTGGTCCCACACACTCAAAGATACAGCTACAGATTTACTTCTTCCTCTGACGCTCAGATCACAAAAAGGGGCAAGGAGAAGAAGACATAGAAGACTTGCTATCCAAGTTGCCTGTTTGCTTGCCTGACCCTTTGCACAGTATGGGAATTGCATGAGGAGCTAGAATCAATGGCTATCATTCATTTCAAACAACAATCTGCTTTCCTTGTATTGTCCTTGACAAGATGTAACAACAATGCCAGACTTCAAGACACCCTAAGCTCTGGACTTACTACATTACTTCCTAGATTCACATCTTGTGCCCCTTGGTCCTTGGAAAAACTGCAGGTATCAAAAATTCTAGTCTAAGCATTAATTTTTTGCGATAACATAAAGCAAAAAGAATAAGAAAGTATGTACTTTCCACTACTAAATATGATTAAGACTAGGGGTTTGGGGTGGTGTTTCTTGTTTGTTTGTTTTTAAAACAATAGAATAATTTAGGTTGGAAGGCACTTTTGGAGGTGATCTGGTCCAAACTTGCTGCACAGACAGTCTCGGCTAATTTCAGAGTGACATTAGGTTGCACAGAGCCTTATTAATTCAAAATGGAAAACAAGAAATGAGGGAAAGAAGGGATGGTATTCTGGTGCTGAGGATATTCTCCATGTTTTAAAAACTTTTCATTTAGATATCAGAGCAAGAGCTTCTCTTGCATTTCATCTTACTCTTTATCTCAGAAAGAAAGACACTGCTGACCACACCGTGGAGACCCAGCCAATTCAAGAGCGTAAAACCATATGAAATCTGTCTTTCTACCTCACAGCTTCCACATTCCATGCTGAAGAGAGTTTGGAGACAGAAAGCGGCATTGCAAAGCAACTCTGGCAAAAAAATATGGAAGTGTTTGCAAAGAAGCTGCTTCATAGTCCCAAAGCTTTTTCTATTCCCCTTTCTCTCTCCTAAACCTATAAAGCTTTTAGCACAGTTCCAGTAGGATCCTCTTCTTGGCACACGACCTATTAGCAGCGTTATCAGCTCTCTGCTCCTAGCAGCATACACACAGCCATCGGAGATATCTGTGTCTTAGGCTACACTGCAATATAAATGAAAGTGATGTGAAGCACAAGGAAGACGTTTGCTGCAGTCATGCCTGTAGCTAGTCAGAGTTTTCACGCTCACTGCTGTGGATTCATAGCGTGTGTATGTCCTAAGCTAACCAAGATACAAGCAAAGTGACTTAAGTAACTGTAAAACATATCTCCATTTAATGCTGCACCAGCCCATTCTCAGGATCATGTTAACAAGGCCTTTGGCCTAAGGTGGGTGTCACATGTTGTGTACAAAATTGTTTTTCTTCTCCTTTATGACTTTATCTCAGAATGTCAGGCAGATAGAAGTAACTCCTTTGGATGTGGAGACATGTGCAGCTTGCTTAGGAGTTGTCCTTCTGTGCCTGACAATACGGTTGTGTCAGAAGCTTCCATCTCACTTTCCAGTTATGGACATGCAAGGTGCAAAGGTCCCTAGGAAAACTTCATGTTCTGTTCTTTTTTTTATAAACATTCTTTTTTTATAAACATGGTGGCTAAAGACGCATTCAACAGTGCTTCACTAATGCAAATTCTCTAATGAAGTGAAGAAGGCACGTACCGACCCCATTTTGAGCAGGAGGTTGGACTAGATTACCTTGTGACATCCCTTTCACCTGAATGATCCTAGGATTACTGAAATGTATTTTCAACATGGCATGCTTAAATTCACAACTAGAGAGGTGTTTGCTTACTACACCCAAACAGAATGCAATTTTAGCTTATGAGTATCAGAATTCAACATAAAGATGGGATGTATGGAGGAAGTAAGTTATCCTGGCAGAAATGGAAGGTCAGTATTAGTGAAATACTATTGAGGAAAGTTACAAGCAACAGAATAATGTCAGAAAGAAAACTTAACTGGAAAAAGTAAATTCAGTATCTACAGTTGCTAAGTTATTCAGCCTATGTTAGGCCCTATGAGACAGTGACTCTCTTCCTCTCTCCTCATCCTCTTCCCTGCTCCCACCAAGTTACTTCTCTTGAAAGTAAGAAAATACCTGGTTTGTAAAGGAACTGGAGCTCTCTAGAAAGAGTGCATTTGCATAGGAACAAAGAATTCATTGCCAATTGAGTTTCTCTGTAGCCTCAAACTCTAGGAGACAACAGGACTACAAACCAAAGTGGACAGCCAGAAAGGTGCCCTATCACTTCCCTAACTCAATGATTGTGGATGCTGCTGTCCCTTTGATGAAGGAGCTATCCTACAGGTCCTGCATGCCAGACAAAGCTCATCTATAAAGGGACAGGGGATCAACACCCCACACACAACCACCCCAGCCTGATGTTTTTCTTACAGATTCTCTTTTTATTTGGTGCATTCTCCTCCTCCCAGTCACTCTAATCAAATACCAGGACCCAGCTTCATTATCAAAACAGTCCAAGGAGTAAGACTGGGAAAAAAAAGCTTGGAATACCTATAAATAAGTTTTTGAAACATGAACACTGAAGGATAGAGGCTTGTCTTGTACATTGATTATTACTCAAAGTGTATCAGAATAACATTAGCTGACAAACACAGAGAGGATGATGTGAAAATTTAAGGTGGTTATGGATTAGGGGTACCTAACCACCTTTCTTAATTAAGTGTCTTAAACATCTACACCATTTATGATGAACATATTACCTCATAAAAAAAGAATTGTGACAAAGTGAGAAGTGGTTACTATTTTCCTGAAGCTCAAGTTCTCCACCTGGAAGGTCACTGCAGAGACACAGGCAAAGGGAGGACAGGAAAAGACTGCGGCAAAGTTTTTCTAACTAGATAGACATGAAGAAAAAGAGTGAATTATCAAGTGTCCTCAGGAGTAGAGGCACTGACCAAAGCTAACAGGTAGGAGGCTCAAGACAAACGAAAATGTAGCTCTTCAGATCACATGTATTAACTGAAACTTCTTGCTGCATGATGTTGTAGGTGCTGAAAGCTGGCACAGGCTCAAGGCCTAATTGAACAGGTTCATGGAACTGGAATCAATTTGGAGCAATTAAAAAGATATCATTTTCACTAAAAATACCCAACAAACCAGCTTTGTGGCAGAGCCCCAGGTTACTTGGAATCTGAGAGAGTCTTTGAAGGAACTAGCATTACATGTTTCCCCTATTCTTTCACACCTCCTTAAGAATCATCTGACCACTGTCCAAGGTTGCGCGAGGGGCTACCTGGATCTTTTCTCCAGGGGCTATTTTTCTAGACATATTCTAGGAAAGCATACTCTGATAGGAAAGAAGAGACTGATCACCAACGTGACTGAAAAGGTGTATTTGGCAATTCTTTTCAAACAAATATATTTTGTCTTGCAGCTTTACGTTGATGGAGAAGCCTGAACGGCACACACTAAGGACATTGTAGAGTACTGGTGCATTACAGGACAACTACCATCCTAATGTAAACTGCATACTACACTACAGAATCAGAGTATATATTTGTGTAAATCCCTAAAGCTCCCTATAGTTTCCAGTTTTATGCTCACCCACACCTGTGAAGAATTTGCTATGCTATCTCTAGTCTATGGAACAGTCAGCGTAAAGGAGGGAAATTACAAAATTTCCAAGTCAACATTGTACTGTGGATGTCACAGATGCTCTGGGAGAAAAGGCCAGATTCCACCTACCCGATGCAATCATTCAGTAAATCCTACAGAAGGTAGAGAAAAAAGATAGCAAAAGAAATCCATGCTGATGTTTCAAGTCTCGAGTATAAAAAAAATGAAGATTGTTAGTCTTAAGAAAGTACCTACAGTTATCAACACCAAACTGTACAAAATGGCTGCATCCCTCTACTGGAATGTCCTTCAGAATTCTATGGCAATATATAGCAGTATCCTAAATATGCATAAACTGTTCTTTGCATTGCACAAATCTCCAAGAGAACAGTTATCTAGCTGATAAACATGGCTTGCTGAATTGCAAGGGAGAAAGACTTTAATGGCAGGGTAAAGACAGGCTGACATAGTGCAATGCTCCGCAGGTTTGGGTTCTGGTCGTTATAGTACGTAACAGAAACTGTTGCTAGGGCACTCTTAACTCTTTTGCTTCTGCACTGAAGAAAGACCATCTTACACTAGAGAAATCAAAATAATTTAAGAAATAGAGAAGCTTGTAAATTTTTAAAAAAATATTTAGCTACTTAAAGATGTAGACAATTACTTTTGAAAATTCCTAGTAGGTGTCATACTGCATCTCTTCAACTGCCCATATTCAGTATGTCTACAGATATCTAACCTATATGGGACAAGAAAAAGACTCACCAACACTCTTTCTTACTTCTGCTTTGTAATAAGAACAATTGGGAGGATCCTTCCTCTCCACTCCTATACAAAAACACTCGTGTTTTTGTCTCAAAATTTGACATCATCTTCAGTGCTTCAACTAACAGATATACGTAATTTGCAAAAAAACTTACAACAAAAGGAATTCCTACATAGTGCATGAGGAAAAAACTTGACTACACATCTCCTCTCTCAAAGCTCAAAGACCAATAAAAAAAAGCAGTACTCTGCCTTTTATTTATTAAAGTTTTAGCATATTTGAGCTACATTCAATCTGAATTCACAAGAATTATGAATGGCAGACAACTGCGATAAGAGAAAATATGTATTAACTTTCCTCTGGAATTCCTAGGATTAGAACAGGTCTGTTTCCATCTTCACTGTTTAACTCGCTTTACCTTTAAAGAAAGGAAAAGAGTATTTCCTGCTCTACTTTAAACTAAACTAAAGGGACACACTTGTTTGATAGAGGCTTTGAACTGGCAAAAAAAAGCACCCTCAGTTTTATAAACTATAGTAGTTTATTGTGACAATACTGGAGTGTTGCTTTGTTCTTCAAAGTTCTCTGGGATGAGTTCACAGGGTAAGAAGCTCCATAAATATGCATGGCATGGCAGTGTGCCTTGTGTTTCTAAATTAAATATTTATGTCATTCAGAGCTCCAAACACTTCAGCTTACACAGAGCTGGACAGCATGATATGTAGCCCAATGATATATTCTATACAATAAAAAGTATCGGAGAAGCCCATTTCCTCCCACTACCTTTCAAAAGCTATCAGAAGAAAAAAGAAATCAGTCTTGAATTAGACCTATGAAAGACTCAGGGGTAACTTTGTTAAGAATTTTAAAGTGAGTTTCCCAAGAGGATTAAATCTTGCCTTCTTCAGGACTAGTGTGTTCAGTGCCAGGAGGACACAAGAAGTAGTAACATGTTCCCATTGTCATCTTCTTGGGTGCCTAACTTATCTGTGCTTTGATACTTTGCAATAGGAGTGTAAAATAAACACCATGAAAAAATCAGTATTTCTAAAGGAAAGAAGGGGAAGGCACAGTCACTGACATGTTCAGCTATAATGAGAAACCGTGAAGATACTGACCTTGGGATGTATGAATTGATACAGTCAAGTAAACAAAAAATGTGAGGAACATACTTGGAAATATCATACTTTGGTATGCCAAAGTGAATGATACCTTTTTTCATAGAGAAACAGATACAGCTACAGATAGACCTGATGTGCATTACATTAGACTGGAGCTCCTCCTTTAAAGTTCGGTGCCATTACAATGCATTGCTAGCTATAATAAACATAAGCCATATGGCCACCTGATATTTAGCAAAGTAGTTTCATGTTGGTCTTAGATATGACAATTCACACCAAATGGTGTTCAAGCCCACTAACAAGTTGTTAACGACTGGAAAGCTTTAGTGTACTCCAGTTCCACGTGAAGAGTTAAACGAAAGCTAAAATAGAAAGCACGCTCTGTGCAAAAACCATGAATTTATCAGGTATGCCTTTGGTATAAATAATCATTGGTGCTTCTGCACCAGATTACAGCAGTTCAGCAGCACTTACTTGTAACTTTCTGTAGCCTGTGAGCAAAACGGGTGGCTTCAGCATGTCCTTTGCCTGCTGAGGTACACAAAGGATGACTTACTGCTGCTGATGGCTGTAGTGATGCAGTGTGCCATGATGAATGTTGTAATAGGTCTTCCCACATCTGCATCTCGCATGCTCAGCTCTAATGAACCTAACAGTACGAAAATATTTTTGTACCTTGAATAGACAACTGTTCAGTTGTGCAATCCTTTAGACATCAAGAGTCAACCCAACACCAACTGACAATTAGCCCATTTGAAGCCAAGAAAAAGCAAAGCATGGGAAAACGTAACGCAGTCTCACGTCCTTGACCCCACACGCCCTCAGACACGGTGTATGCACTGTTACCAGGAAAGTATTGCCGTGCCTTTCAGGTGACTTGATCATAAAAGTCTGTTTGCCTACTCTGCTGTTCTTCTCTTTTTCATTCTGGGCCCATTACTGTGAATCAACAAAAGAGTTGGGCTGATGGGATTTAGCCTGCAGATGTATTCAGAAGGTAAAAATTGGCTGTTTTAATGCTGTTCAGGGCTCAGAAAGAAGGAGGGGGTAGACGAGCAGCCAGTTGAAGATATGTACAGTTAGTTCCTCAATATCTTTACTTTCTTAAACACGATGAAGAGCCCTGCTTGCATCTTGAATGTTTTTAACTCAAAGAAGAATCAGCAAGTGTTTGAAAAGTTGAATTGTTTTCTAGAGAAACAGGAATTTCCTCCCACCAATGCAGGACAAAACATACTAGAAAATGTTATATCTTACTGAAAAGAAAAAATTGTTCAAAGTTGAAACATGACCAAGAACTGCTGCAGATAAAAAATTAGATTTGCATTGTAAAGTACAAATCATTCTCTCTTCTTACTACTAATCATGATGTGATTTTCTTTGTTTTAAACAGTTTCAAAATTTGTCCAGTCTCAGAAAGGTTGGAGTTTTAGAGTTTTTTTGCTATTCACTTTGCTTGTAATATATTCAGTTGTGGAAACAGGAAGGAGGAAAGAACAAGAGAAACAGCAGATTGTAGAAGATTTTTGCATAATTTTGGAAGATGGAAGTGTTTAATCTTGATTCCTGCAAAATAATCAAGTAAGAATGCATTTTAAATGTCATTACAAACCAGACACACTTTCCTTAATGATTTCTACAGTAAGAACTCAGAAAGCGCTCAGACTGGAGCTCTTGTTCATAGCATTCCACATCAAGATTATAGTTAATGAAATCATCCAGACTAATTGTAAAATGCTGGATTTTCTAATTGTAAACAAATGTAATAGTGAGAAGTTGTTACGGCTATTTTTCACCAAAAGGTCTCAAAGCACCATACGTTCATTAATTATGGACTAACGCAATCTAATCTGCTTGAGAACCTACCTCGAACAAAACCAGACTAGCTTGCATAAATTTCAACCTCAAGTGAATAACTTAATGTTTTATTTCAAAGACATTATCATAGCTTACAGACGGAGTCTTTTTGTGGTGTTACTAATTTTAGCAACTGCTCTAAAGAAGGCTCTAAACTGTTAATCAATTGAAATACAGGATTTACACAGCAGCATTCACAGCACATGACTCAGAGTGCTTTCTGAAAAATGCATCACAAATGTTTAAGTGCTTGAATATCAAAACCAAAAAGAAAATTCTGGAGCAAAACCCACAAGGATAAACAAACATCGAAGACAGGAGCTCATTACATTATTTCCTGTTTAAGTTGAACTGGCCATCGGGACAGTTTTAGTCCTAACAGAGGTCCTAATCCATTGACTATCTCTGCATAGCCAGGTTTGTTAGCTTCACCAAAGCTCCCTACAGGCACTTGGACCCATCTGGCATGTACAACAGAAAGCATGCTGCGAAATGCAAAGCAGCATGTTAAGCTTCCCGGTTCATTGGAAAAAAAAATAAGTCACCCAACAATTCCTTTCTCACACTGCAATTAGAAGAGAGTTATCAGAGCAGAAGATTCTTTCGTATTTTTCCATGGGTACACAGTGCAAGAGCCCTGGATGTGGGAAAAACATAGATTGCCGAGCAGGTAATCTTGGTTGCTTCAGTTGGTTGTGTAAGGTGATACAAATGGCTGCAGCATAATACAATTTTGAACAGAAACTTAAAAACCTACTTCTCTTTACTTGTCTTTAGAAGTCAAATACAAGCCTTGCCTATGCACCGGGTGGATCTAACTACATTTATCACTACAATATCCCCAGCATTAGAAGAAAATTAGGATATAACGTTATAAAATTTTTCTATGTGTACAGCTACAAGCATGCTTGGAACTGCACCATCAATCAGTAAAAAAAAAAAAAGAGAAAGGCAGCAAAGAAAGCTGCTAAACAACCCACAGCTCTAATACATACAGTCATACTGATAGAAAGGCTACATTTGTATTGTACATTGGCGTGTGTACTTCTGCTGCTAAGAACGTACTGAAACTCTGCTGAAATCTAACAAGAACTGTATGTTCGCTTAATCAGCTCCTGAGGACAGCCTTTTGCAAACCCAACTAGTAAGAGGAGAGCAAGGGTTTATTGGATCACACCCTAAGGGCCCTAAACTGCCAAATGGTTCCTGGGAAAACCTCGTATGAGATCCACAGCACAGTCTGAAGCTGAGCCCAAAGGAGAATTTAAAGTAGAAGTGCTGCAAAGACTAAAATGAAAAATGATTCCATAAACTTGAGTATAACTTTTGAAGTGTCTCATAGCTAGTTACAGCTTAATTATGAACAAAACCACAGTCATTGCACCTAACACACATATACTAAAATGTAAAAGGTAGAAAAAGGCAGAAGTCATTCCATGATGTAGAACATTCAAGCTGAACTCCTCTCAAGTTATTACTGAACTATATTGTGTGTATGTATATTGTTACACATACACACTGCATTTTTTTCTTTCAGGCTTCACAGGGGCTTAATGGGCTGCAATTCAAACATTTTTAAGCACGTTACTTTAGACAGAGTTCAGTGCAGCAAGAAATGAGAAGGCAGGAAACCACGTTTATGTTCAGAGTAGCTTATCTCACTTGGTTCCATCAGACCTGCAATATCATTTAGCAAGAACTCAAAGCGCCACCTTTGTCTTGGGAAGTCCTTTGCTTATATTAAGAGGTAGACATGATGCAAGATCTGAGATGACAGCTAAGGAACAACTCAAGTTAATGCACTGCTTTATTACGAAGTCAGTATTGCAGGCAGAGAAGGTAGGGATATTGTAAAACACACATTTTGCACAAATTCTGCACTCTTCCGTCCACGGAGGAGTCAAATGCTTCAGCTTGTGAGAAAACCAGATGAGAAGCCAAGGCAACAGTAGCACAATGCTCACTAGCAGAGCCCAGAAAATCTCAAGAGAGATGAAAAGTTGTGTATGCAAGCTAAGGATGTTGCATGTATAGCACCTCAAACACCAATTCATTTCAGTCTTAGAATAGAAATGATGTGTGACAATTACTGGTTTCTCCTGACAAATGAGCCCCACTTCAATTTGTGGCTAGCACATTTCAGACAACTCTGTGCATCTTATAAGCGTTACTGGACTAGTACAAGACCTCACAACACAGCTTTGCCCGTTTCTCTCACTGCATCAGACTGTTGGGTAATATGCAATTAATTCCCCTCTGGACATGACTGACATTGGTGTCAAGCCTAACTCCTTCAATCATCTGTTTTGATGTCACGATACATGATCAGCATCATGGAATAGTTTCTCATCTGTGCAACTGCTCAAATTAGCTACTTTTTCAAAGTAGAAAACCCATGCATATTATTATGGTTCCTGTTTCTGACAAAGACCAACCCAGAGACATCAAATCGACTACCCATTTTATTTTTCTTTCAGCATCACTAAGTC
Organism: Steatornis caripensis; assembly: GCA_013398225.1. NCBI lineage: Eukaryota > Metazoa > Chordata > Aves > Caprimulgiformes > Steatornithidae > Steatornis > Steatornis caripensis. The sequence continues at coordinate 111,188 of VZSC01005216.1, forward strand.
TACTCAATACTGTGTACTATGTTTCATCTTGTGGCAAGTGTTTTTGTAGGATGGAGGAAAAAGTATGCCTACAGCAGCCTTCAGACACCTAGATGTAACAATATTTAAAGCTATCTTTTGGTAACATCTATTCAGAAATGAGGCGTCTAACGGTGCCGTTCAGTGACTGTTTCTTAACTCTGCATCATTTTTACTGACAGTGAAATTCTACCACCTGCAACAGCAACTGTTAAAATTTTTCTGAGGGACAAGGACAGGGAAGATGTGGAACACAACATGCACATACATGTAGAGAAAAGAAAAGTTAAATTCTCCTGTTATGGACTCAGAGGTTTCAAGGCATAAAATCATTTTAATGGACAATAAAACTGAGAAATTGTTGGTATGAGGCAAACCCTCCTCTCCAAGGTCTCTTTATAGCAATTGTATTAAGATTCAAAGTACTTCCATGAATCAGAGGCACTAAAGATTGCTAATGCTTATTTTCCTAGCAGTACAAGAAATCCTTGAATGCTCCCCATGGCACTGTATCACGAGTATAAGATAACATCCCTATGCAGGTTGTCTATAAAATCCATAATGAAAGTATTTCTGCTTTCACCCAGTATTTAAGGTTAAGCATGAACTACTGTTATCTACCTACTGAAGTTCTTACCAGCTTAACACAGCTTTTAGAACATGCTGTCTATAGGTAATCCTAGCTCTCATGATCTGCTGCTCTATAAATGGTGGTATTTATGTCTTTCCACCTGACTTTATCCATTCACATTTATTTAGACTCAGGTTTCTATTCACTTTGACTGCTAGTGACGTGCAGAAGTAAAGCAAAGTGGTATCAAACCAAACTGTTGAGCTGGAAGTGCAGATATTTGTGCATCATAATCATTTCCCTATAACCAGACCAAACTATGCTGGTTGCAGCAACAGAAACTTAGTTTGCAACAAGTCTGTCTTATTTACAACTTGACATAAGGCAAAAATATCAGCCTCGTTCATCTCTCCAGCTTGACTTCCTGACTCCATACTTCACAAGCATCGGCCTCGCTCTATGCAAAGTCCACGCAGGGGCAGGAAACAACAACATGGGCAAGGCCTGCAAGTAGCCGCACTCAAGCACTAGGACGAGAATTGATTCGCACCTGGACAAAGCTCGTATGAGGCTGTCTGCACTTGATCACATGAACACAGCTCCCTAAATGAGCAGGGTCTACTAGTCACCATTCTGAATGATGAACAAAATTGAAACAATCGCAAGGGTGTTCTTCAAGATTTTCATAAGTAGCAATTAGAAAAAGATATGTTACAAAGAAAATGCAAGTGAGATAGTAGTGTGTGTGGATCGCATATCTATGAATAAAAACAACTGTGAAACTTAAATATTACACTCCCTCAAGGCAGCAAGTATTATCTGGGGAATAGGAAGGTGTGGAAGAGCTGTTTTCTTTAGGTGTTAGTAGTTAAACAATCAGTCCACTATTCTTAAAAATCTTTTAGGCTAAACCTGTTACTCCTCTCAGCAACCAGTTTGCTCCCATGAGAATTTCCGAATTCAGTGCTCATGCTGGTGAGCAGATATGCTTTTGCCATAACTTTTCCAAGTAATGGCCAAACTTTGAGAGATTTTAAGCATGTTAAAACTTAAAAAATAGTTAAAAGAAAGCACAAGGTATTTAGCAAAAAAAAAGTATGTTATTTGAGACACTTATCCCTGAATAACTCTCTCCTGATGATCCAGTGTGGAAAATTCTTCATTTTAAATAAGTCATTTGAAAGGGGTTGCACAGGGAAAAAAATGCCATAGAAGGAATAACAGCTTTCCACTTACTTTCACGGGCATTGAATCAGGATCAAGGTAGGTAAAAACAACTATACCATTAAAAAAGCCAACTCAGAACCTACACAAGAGCACCAAATATTACATTGTGTCACACGTAGACAAATGCTTCTTAAGCTTGAAACAAATGCCAGTGTTTAGGAAGGTAAAATATTCACCATTCTACAACAGTGCAGTGAGTTCTGCTTGTTCTGCTAATAAATCATGTTGCTTTAGATGCAGCTTGGCAACTGGAGTCCAGGACAAGATTTTCCAAGAGGTTTCATAAGCAGAAAAATGAGGCCAATAGACAGGAGAGCTGGATTTGGCCAGGTGTGGTAAAGAGCCAAAAAAGTTTCCTCTCACTCCACCTCCCACCTTTTCTGCTAAATTCTGTACCAAGTAGCCAAATTTAAATTATGTATCTAATAAACTGTTTGGTTGCTTCTTGATCAATCTAGACGTTTATTTGCCTACATTGACCCACAATAGTCACGCTAGCTGTCTACCAACCTTCATAAACAGCCCTCCTACTACCATCAGGTATGTTTGTATTTACCTCCTTTATGTTTTGTTTGAAAGAAAACATTCCCCACAACTTTTTCCTAACTGAAATTTCTTCAAACAGCAGTATCTGACATTGTCAGACTGCTTGCTCTTCATATTGCCCCCATCAGACCACCACAGAAGGTAGTTTCTTCTGATGTTCCTTTGTGTGATTTCACTTACTAACAGAAAATAGGATGTAGTTGAAAGATAGAATCTCCCAGTCTTTGCTAGGAAGGACAGCAGCTGCTGGCAGAAGCCTCTGCTTTTCCTAGAAAAGAGAACTTCCCTCCTACTTCTATTTAACCTTATGCACCTTCTCCAAGTCCTCTCAACTCTTTGGTCTCTTATCAGGTCTCTCCGGATTTTCTCTGAAAGGAAAAATAAACCCCAAACAAATCATCCAGTCTTTACTTGCTCTCTGCTTCCCTCACAAGCAATTCTGGCCTTTGCTGTTCTTATCTTAATAGATCATCCAATAAAGCTGTAGCCAGCCTCTTAATTGGAAAACGTTGGACTAAGCACAGTACTGCTTAGAGGGGCAGCTCATCTTGAAACATACAACTGTTGTAAGCAAATAAACAAACAAGTACTAATTAAAGCAGTATCAAGAATATTTTCAGTAGCAACATCAAAAGTACAATAACTATTCTATGATGATTCACTTTGAACATCACGTTCAGATCAGGGAATTTTTCTGATAGAGAGTTTAGGCTGGCCATCTAAAATGAATTTAAAATAAGAAAAGTAGATTTGAAACTAGAGGATTTTTAGGATGGATTTCTAAAGTGCAGACAGGAATTAATTGTCTCCCATTGGTAATCTAATTACCTTTTAAACTCCTGTTAAAAGAAAAATCTACTGCAGAGATGATTTGATGCTAAAGTGTCTACAGCTAAAGGAAACCAAAGTATCTCATTAATATTGTATAGCATTTCTAAAGCACAGATATGTGTTAAGTTGATATTGTCAAGAATGATGGGCTCGCAGAGAGATCTCAGTCAGGCAGAGTGTAAAAAGATGCTGGAAACGCTTCCCTGCCTTGAACCTGAGCACAGTGTACCAGGAAAAGAAAAAAAAAAATGTTCCTAGTCTTCAGTAAACAACTTCAAAAAAACCCCATAGGGCATATCTATTGCATATGCAGTTGAAATTAAAGAATAAACCTGGGACAGATTAGTAGGATTACCTTCATTTTTATATGTATATATATAAATGCATAAATAAATATATGTATTTAGCACTTCAACCTATTCGAGTTCAGATATTCCACCACTAGAAAGAATGTTCCTAGATATTTTAGCACGATAATCGAACACAGTTAAAGCTGGACACTAGGAGTTCAGAGTCCAGTGCTATAATGCTGTGTATTTTTATATGTTCTTCATTAGGGGTAGCACAGTGAGAAACACTGGAGGAGGGCAGTATCTTGTGCCTATGATCTCAACTTGATTAGGCTGGCTGGCTGCCCATCCACCCACCTCTATCTATGACTAGTCCTTAGCTTTTCTATCTTCTTGAAACTACATGTAAACATGCCTCTCATAAGAGAAATGGTGGTGAGGGTACTATCTCCTTAAACACACCATTCAAAAGAAAGGTGAAGCTGTTACAGGTTTATTGATCAGAGTATCAAAGCCCGAGCTAGGAAAAGCAAACAAGCATTCAGATTCAAATTCTTGCAAAGCATGCATCTAGGGTTTTAACATAAGCATCAGTGAAATGTTATCACCCAGCCTGTATGTATTATGGAATGGTCCATGGTACTGAAGTGGCTCAGTTAAAACAGATCACAGTAAGGGTCGTTCATACTTTTCTACATGATCGTACAGTTCAATTTGCTAGTGTCTCAATGGAATTGCATGTGTTTGTGTGTGTGTCCCCCAGCTTAGCCGCTGAAAAATAACTGGTAGATCAATATTCAGAATCCAGATTAAGCTTCAGTCTAAATGTATTGAAGTTAAATTAGATAGCCAACAAATTAGGTTGCAAAGAGCAAATATTATGATACCAATGCTTAACAACAGATAGTAGAGAGCAATGCAAGAACTTATTGGACAAAACGCATTTGGCTGAAAGGTGATTAATGTCTCCAAGTCTGTGTGCCAATTGGCAATTTCCCCTACTACAGTTGTGAGATTTGGAGTTAAAATGACAGCTCTTGGCTAATGAGGTTTCCTACTTAGGAAGCAGATTAACCTTTCAGAGAGGTTTCTTGGTGTTGTCACCATCTGTCTCTATCATTTGCTTTGAAAGAGATCATGAAGGTTATTCTCATTACAACATTACGAACATTAAGAAAAAACCAAACCAAACCAAAATAAAAAAAAACTGGCCTGTGTTTCTTTCTGCTCAAGTAACAGCCAGGACCAAGTGCAAATCTAAAGATATCAATTAATTACCAGATTATCCTTTTTCTTCCCAAAGTTTATGTTCTTTCTGATTTCCAAAATTCTTCCATAGTTGCTATTCTTTGCTTGGTTCCAGTTTTTCAGATAAGATGTATAATTTGTTTATTAGTAGGTTAATTTTTCATGCCCTTCCACAACCAGAACTCATTTACAAACTCAACATCCGTTCTTGTGAGCATTGGTTTATAGGATTTAAGCTAGAAATTTCAAGGCACAGCTACAAGTCACCATTCAGCTTGATGAATTACCAATATCCTCACCGCTTTTCTACGTGCCTGGAAAGAGGGAATGGAATTGGAATTGCCAGACCTGGCATGGCCCGGGGAAATGGTATGTCCTTAAGGTGTCTAGTGGTCTGCACAGTCTGTTGCTCCCACAAGGCTCATCCAGACAGGCTGATACTGAGCATCCCTAGCACAGAGGAGTACCTACGTGGGACAGGGTAGCCCAAAGTGGTTTGCTCTAGCTTAGGAAAAGTGATTGGAATATAAATCCATATTTTAAGGAGAAAGAACACAGGACTCTGCTCACAATAAATTCAAGGTCATCTTTGGACAGCAGTTGAGGCTGACGACACGTATTATCAGTGCACGCACACCACAACTTTATGTATTTTCCAAGTAGCTTCTGAGTATTCGAACACTGCAACAGTGACACAGATGATTTGTCAGCAGGCTGTCTTCACAACACTTTAACATTTTGAAAGATAACCAACAGCATGATCCGTGCTTAAAAAAGTCAGTACTGTGCCTTGATGGCTATATCTTGCCTCCTTCATTTTTCCCCCTCCTCCAGTGCAAAGCTTAGGTTTAACCAATTTTCAATCTTCTTGCTCTGTTTCACAGCTTTCACACATACAGATGTCATACTTAGAGAGCTCTATTCCTACATTTGTCAGGTTAATTTGTATATTTTTCCATGACTGAACAATTAGTAGTTAATGTGCATGTTTCTTGTTTTGTAATAGACAGGAGAGCCTTAAATGAATATATGCTAATTTTGAAATGAAATATTATTTTTGGAGTTGCAAATACATTTAGACCACCCACTTTATTAGAACAAATTACATGAGTTCTCAGAGACAAGGTCTGCTGGCAAGTAAGGTAGGCTGACATATTCTCTATTGGTTTGATCTGGAACACAGACTTTTCAATGCTGCCTGGGGGTCATCTTCCCTTTATCCTGCAAGACTGGCAAAGTAGTAAACGTCAAAGTAGTGAATGTCATTATAGAATAAAAGAATAGCTGAGGTAGAACAGGACCTCTAGAGGTTTATAGTCAATCCCTCGTGCTCAAAGCAGTATCTGCTAGGGCAGGTTGCCCAGGGTCTTGTCCAGTTGGGTTTTTAAAACCTCCATGGATGGAGTCTCCAGTCTCACTGGGCAACATGACCTTCTAACCCCTACTCCCCTTCCTTTTTTTTTTTTTAACAAGATGACAAGCTTTATAGGGAAAACCCCCAGGTTTTTTAGCAAAAATTCCTAGTTTCCATTAAACTAGAATCTTTGATAAGAAGTAGTTGTTCAGAGTTTACAGTAGGAGGATGTTCTAATCCTACAATAGCTATATTAATAGCTCATGAGGCAGATGAATTTATCTATTTGAAGAAATATTTCTCTCACCCACTGCGCACTATTATACTTTGCATCCCTCTTTGTATTCTTAATTGGTACCTGTTCTTCAACGAAAATCATCCTTCTTTAAGCTCCTGGCCTGCAATAAGAAAAAGAATTCCCTTTTGCCAGGCCATAAACAGACACCTAAAAATGAATGAAGGCACAACCCTGAAACAACAAAATACTACTTATGTGTCCACCAGGGACATTGTTTCCACATTTTTCTGAAGTCGGGAATTTGCAAAAAATCCAAATGTCTGTAACATGGCACTGGTGGAGCCCCCAGCGCAGGGCTGCTTGAGGTAAAGATGGTGGGAGTGAAGCTCCTCTTCTCTGGGCAATTAGCAAGCAAGGAGGGACATACCTGCTCTGCTCTCTTTCCTTCTCTCCTTTGATACAAGAGAGTTCCTCCCTTTCAGCAGGGAAATAAGAATTGCACACTGAAAACCTTACCCTTTCAAACCACTGTTCATCAACAGTGAAACGCTCATCTTTATAATTTAGAAGTAAGCAAGCAACTAGCTCTCATCCTTTTCCCATCAATGGTAAACACTACAAATGCCTGCTAGAGAAAGCCCGGGTCATCCTCAATACTGCAGTTCTATTCTGCCATTTTCTGAACTGCATGGTGCCCCTTCAGCTAAATCCCGGTGGATATCTCTGTCTCCTCTCAAATAAGGGCAAATAGCTATCAGCCAGGAAAAAGAGACAATTTAATTAATCTAGGGCTTTTCCAAACATCTTGCATTTTTTAAAATTCTGTGGAGTACGCAGATAAGCCAGAGTTTTGTGTTTTGTGGTTTTTTTTTTTGTTTGGTGGGGGGTTTTTTTTGTTTTGTTTTTTTTTAGAACCATCCCCTTCCTTTGCCTTGTTATCCAGAAAGGGTCCTTAGGGTCCTTAAAAGGCTTGGCGAGGAAGAGTCTTTTAAATTTGTCATATCACATAAAAATCTCATCCTAAATTGAAATATATAATCATTGCAATTGTGTACATATGTTTAACTAGTTATTTCTTCACCTTATTCTGTAACAGTTTCACTGATGACAGGATTCTTTCCCCTCAACACAGCTTCTAGCTATGCTTTCTCTAAGCTTTTAAGTTTTTGCAGTCAGCCTTTTTTTCAGTTCTTCTGTTCATGAGCTGTGTAGACTCAATCCACCAGTGACACCAGTGAGAATTTGGGCTGGATTAGTCATCCTGTCTACAGCATGTTCCTGTGAGCTCAGCTCAGGATTCAACACTATGTCATGCAGCAAATAGGAAACTGGTTTTAAGTCCATTCAGACACAACAAACTAAGTGTGGCTTAATGGTTTTCGTGTTATTGTAACAAACTCACCATTTACAGCATGCAACATTTATCTTTTTCACGATAAGGAATGCTAAGAAGGTGAAAGGTTAAAGTAATTAGTCTGTTAGTTTTACCCACAGATATATCACTTGATTTAGACTAATGAATGTCAAAAGAAAAGCAGAAATGCCAAGACATTTTCAATAATTCCTGACTGGAATGAGTAAAAGAACTAGTAACGTCATTTTAAGGTTGCACACTGGAAAAAGCAGGGATCAAAACACACGCTTCAGTTTGGTTTCAGCATCAATGGTTCTCTTATTCTTTCTGTTCCTGTTTTCCACTTTGACCTGAAACAACTACTTGTGAGTAGATTGCTGATGTCAGGGCTTAGAATTTGAGATCAAACTCTCTGCAGAAAAAATAAAGCCAGAAATGTGAATACTTTCAGAGAAAGACAATCTGAAGAAAAAAATAGTATAGATAATATAAACTTAAAGACATTCTGCCCAAGAAAAACTCATTTTTATTACCCAACCATATTATAACTTTCAGGGATTCCAAAGTTGAGACTGAAGCTGCTGTAGGTACACAACAGTTTCTGTATTAGAGAAGCAAGGCAACCATGGAATTCCTTGGTAACATTTTAGAGAGCACGATATTCTTGCGGCCCCTGCTCTCTTGCAGTGATTTCACATAACACAGCCCAGTGCAGAACAAGTTTCAATTCCAACTTTCAATTGAAGTTTCATACAGCCTATGTTGGCTTAATTTTCCTTCAGTTTATGACCAAAGTTGTATCTGGCTATTTGACAGCTCCTGCCCTCAACAAAGAAGCTTCTGACTTACACCTGGTGGTCAACAGAGTTCTGCTGTGATCCATAACTCTATTGCTGATGTCTCTTCCTAATTAAGATCATTAATTTGAATAGCTGGTGAGAATTTAAGAGTTCGTAATCTGTTTATACTTACTTCCCCACTGTACTCATTATTTCCATTGAAGGCTGAGAGAACCAGCAGGTTGGTTAAGACCTCGGGCCTGCCTAGTTCTCCTGTTAGCTAAAGCAGAGCGCATACAAATTACGATGTGAAAGGAAAGCTTTTTCAGGCCTTACATGGAAGCAACAGACAAGGACAATATTAATTTGGCTATATGCAGATCTTGTAGGTGAAGGGCAAATGAAGTAAAAATATGTTCCTTGCTTCAAATTCACTAGCCATTTCCTCCCTACTTCGCTCTTCTTTCCCCTTATTATTATTTGTAGATTTGTGCAGGCACCAATTCAGAATGGCTGGTGGAATGTATGAACTTTTCAATGATAGCTGAGATTTCAGTAGAAGATGGCTGATGTGGAAATTTGTTTCACTAAACCTGTACTTCAATAGGGAACAGAGGGAGGAAGGAAAGCAGAGAAGCATTCCTGGAACTAATTGGAGATTACCATTATGACTGACAAACTCAAGAGGCAACAAGTTTATTAGACACACCATTACTATCAAATGGATATGTTTTCCTGATCCCCATTCTAATTTATCATGAGCAAAAAGCAGCTGCGCCATTAAATGTAGACAAAAAGCCAATGAGATGCAAATATGCAAGAGACTAATTACAAGGCAGGCAAAAGAGCTTCTATTTTGGGTCTGTTGAACAGGGGATTAATTTCTTCTAATGGAAGTGAAATCTGCCAGATCAGGCTCCTGTATAACCCATTGCCTTCAGATTATCACTGAACCGTCTGCACTGAGCACTCTGTATCAGAGGCTTTTATCCACACATGCATGGCACAGTCCCCAAGCACAGTCTTCTACGGGGTTTGATTTTTAAAAAGGCACATTTCTCAATGGCTAGCACTGAGTAGTCACTTGATAGGTTGTTTGAACTAGAGTCTAAAAAGAAAGCAAGCAAACACCTCTAAAGTGTGTATTTTCCTTGGATTAAAGACAATCACTGCTTATTTAACTCATGTTCTTAATCTATTCAGTGGTAAGCACTTGATGTTAAAGTGATGCACATCAATAGATTGGAGAAGGGGAACCAAAAAAATGTTTACCTTCCTCTTGAAAGACTTGGACCTTCATCAAAGAAATGGCTTAATTTCAGAGGAGTTTCATTGTAATTTCGCTGTCACACTAAATCACCGATGAAAATACACTCCAATACAAGACTTAAGTTTTTTTTAACTCTACTTACTACCAGGTCTATGAACTGTACCAGTTTTATTTCTCTCTCAAGTGCTCTGGCTACTTAAGGGTATGTATAATCTTTGCATTGTTTTGTTTTCCATGAACTCTATTAATTTGTAGAAATTACCTTACTAAGTAAAACAAGTAACACTGCAAACATTTCATTAGAATTCTGGAGTTTTGGAAAGTGCAAAATATCATTGTTGCAAATTTGAACCGTTTCACTTGGAATCACTGCAACTAAGATTTTGCCCAGTTTGCATGAAATCTCATGGGTTCGTGGATTTCTCTATTCTTTTCCTACACCACTTGAGATCACTGCTTACCCTTTAAGCAAGTAGGGGTCAGGCTACTGAAGCTGCATATTACCACATCCATTGGGCATTTCCTTACCTTTCTGCCTGGATGCACACCTGCAGCACCTCTCAAGTTTCTGGTAATATAAACATGAGATAGGAAATAACAATTACGGCTTTCATGTACCTCGGAAATTATTCTGTATTTTAATAGTAGAGATTTGAGACACAGAGGATTCACTGTGACAGTGCAAACATACCCGAGAGCAAAAAGGCAAAAGGCAGTGCCATGCGTTGACTCAGTGGTGCGAACTGCTAGATTTTCTAGGCAAGCTTTTCAAAGAACATGGTGGCCAAATCTCACCCTGAAATACTGTCCTGTAGTCTTAATTGCATTACCCACCCCCTTCCTGTCTATTGCTCTGCAGCGTGTTATTCACTGTACAGAGGCACCTCTGACCCAAGCGTTGCAGCAATCACAGAATATGAAGTCTCACTTCTGCAAGGAAAAGTAGATTTCAATTCTACTGCATTGCAGTCTCTGCATATGCAAAAAAGTGGCTTAAGAGAGCCCAAAGCATTTCATGCAACAGGATAGTATCAAGCCCCATTCAGAGTAAACAGCAGACCAGCTGTAGAAATGGCAACTAAAGTTTTTACTTTAATTCAGAAGCACATGCTTCTGTCACACAAGTTGATGAAATTTAAACAACCCATTTCTGTGCAAATTAATCTCTTTGTAGAGCAATATAGCTCAAAAATGTAATGATACAGTTACAAATAATTTCTTAGACTATCAGTCCTAAACATGAAAACCCAAGGTAAGTGATAAAAGACTAGTTAAAACATACTCATAGTGTTTGAAACCATCTGGGTGTCATATCATCTTGGCATGGGTTATTTTCTTGAACATTTTAAAGCATCTCTATTTACAGCACACTTTTAGACAAAGTACATGGCATGGAGCATTCAAAAGTAATATTCTGTTTAAAACCATCAGAAATAGCATCACATGCTTGAAAAATGATAAAGTAAATCTTTCATCCTTTGAGTATGTGCATTACCTTGAGAAGTGGGATGGTGTACTATGAAATCTCTAATTTGTCATCATTTTCCATAGTTTTTTTTTTGCCTGATGTACATCTGTTTTTCTCTGATATTTAAACCTGCTTTGTATTACCTCTTATTCTTTCCCATAAATGTTATCAGCAGATAAATTACTATTCTCATCATCTCAATGTCTGATAAATTTTGTTCCTTTCACTACTTAAATTAAAAACTTGATTCGGAAAGCTAACACAAAAGTCGGAAAGCAGAGATTAAACTAAGAGTAGCTCAGATGTTTGCTTATTTTATTTTATTTTTCTTTCAAGTTTTGGCCTAGTTCTTTGCCAAGGGAACTGATGGGACAAGGTAGTTTTTAAACAATTTTTTTCAGGACACTAGTACAGAGTAACAGGCTGGCCTGTATCAGTTTTACACCATCTTGAAGAATACATGGTGGTAAAACTTATGATCTGCATAGAGATATTCAGCTTCACATATGGATGACTATTCTACAGAACAGCAAGCATCCAGAGCAAAACAGAAGACAAATTGCTGCTTTAAGAACTCAGATTGAAACACAGGGGAAAAGCAACTTGTATTGCTCACATGTGATTCATCTGTCATCTGTAACCACTCAAGGAGACGACCTGAGTATCACAGTGGGCAGAAACAAGACCATGCTGTAACACAAAGTGCCAGCAAAAACCGAGCAAGATGTTCACCTATAGAAATGGAATTTGAACCAACATTAGGTATTAGCACTGATACTAGTCTTTCTTGCTAGTAAGAAGTCAGCACTCTGCCCTGATTACTGCACGTAATTTGCCAAGTCTATTTCAAAAAGGAAATCAGCACAATATGTAAAGATAAAGGAAAGAAAGAAGGGACTATTTCCAACAAAGGGAAAAATAAAATGAATAGGCCTGTATAAGCTGGAAGTAGTGGGCAGGGAGGGGAGACTCGCAGAGCTGTTTGTTGTTTTAAATGCCAAGTCAACCAGACCATCATTACTGCTGTCAGAATACAGAAAGGGAACACTGCATAAAATTAAAAAAAATCAATAACTAATATTTAGCCAAAGTATTTCATAAGACAAAGCATTCTTGAGAGGAAAAAAAGTAGGCAGGCTTATAATTCAGAATGTTTTGGTCTTGATATTTATGTCAAACTCTACTCTCTCCTACCAAGAAAATCACTTCACTATTTTACACAGAATTTCAACTTTTAAACACCTTCCTCTGAAGCATATTTTACTGACTACTGTCTTGAGATGCCACTAGGAGCAGATATTTCCACTAGTTTCCTTGATATGTACATTTCCAGTCTTCTGTGCCAGATACAGAGTATTTCTGTCCTGTGAGCACTGATCTGATGGCAACACTGGCCACTGTGTTAAAGGTGCATCTCTGTAAAAGTCACAGAAGTGGAACTTCTAGGAATATGTATGTCCCAAGATTAAAGCAGTTTTGAGGAGTCCTTGACATGAACCCAATGAGCAGTGACTCAGGGTTTTCCAATAGCGTGATGACTTTCCACAACACAACAGCAATGATTGCCCCCAGCGTTTTTTGGTTTTGTTTGTTTGATGTTTTTTCTAACCACTTCCTTTTTCAGTTTCTTGTGACATTTAACATTTTCACCCACAAAAATAAATTAGAGCCCCAAAGAAATCAAATATACATTCACGTAAATATCAGGAATGATAACACCAGTGATAAATCATCCTTAAAAATCTTGGGAGAAAAAAAAGTGGTTTTTTTTAATTCATAAAACACAAAACATTTTTCCATAATGTTAAAAGCTATGGCTGCACAAAACAGAGTGTGAATATTTTATTAGCAGATGCCTCACAAATGAGACTGAAGAAACACATTCTTATTAGAGAACGTATAATCAGGCAGCAATGCCACACTACGGAGGAGTGAACCTTTTGCAAGGAATTTAACTGACGTTTTTCCGGTGAGAGTTCCTATAATTCTCTCACAGCTATTCACTTGTTAGCTTTTTTGCTATCATTCATGGTCAAAGTATCCAAGGATTTCCTTGTAAAATAGTAAATGCCAGAGCATCCGGCTTGTAGGATGGTCTGTTTAGAGATAGTTGGGGGCTAGGCGCATTGCATGCATTTGACGCAAACCACTACGTGTTTTGGAGAGCTGTGCTAGGAAGGTCAAACGGGTCACTGAACGCAGCCTCCCCAGTTGTTGCAGCCAAATCACAGAATAAGCATTTACTCCAGAAGTGTCAGAGTACCACCTCATACCATTGGCCCCAAAACACCTTCGTATTCTACCTTTCAGTTCTAGCAGAAAGCCAAAGTTTTTAAGAAGTCGATTAATAAAAAAATGCCACAAGCAGAAAGCCAAAAGACATCAAAGTCAGCATCTCAAGACCTTGCCATAACAGGAAATTTGTTAGTCAACATCTCCGCTGACCCCAGAAAGTGAATCGTGTTTCTCGGTCTCCTGCCCTCCATTACAAAGCAAGGCAAAAAATCGTTACCTTGGTCTAAGACAGATTTCCAGTCTTGCATTTGTGGTGGGTAGGGAGTTATGTAGTAATAATAACAATCTCCATATTATCTTCCGTCTTCATCAAACCAAAAATGGAATGGGAAACTCTCAGAACTTTATCACTGTGTTGTATTGTATTACACTGTATTGAGGATTTTTACCAAAATATATTGTTCTGCAATTACTGCTTATCAATGTGTTTTATGACCTTAGAGACAACAATCTTTTGCGCTACTTACCTTAATCGAGGTCCTTTTCTTATTGCTGGACTAAATAATACACATTTTTCAGTTTTATATTTTTCCTGGAGACAAGTTGACATGACTGACTTACCCTTGACGTGTTTAACTTTCGCATAAGTACTGAAATACATACTCAAATCTTCAAGAAAGCCACAGCAAGCTACTATGCGTGCATAATAGAGAGGGCACAAAGTACTGGCAACACGAGCGTGAGGAAAGCTAAAGCAGCACTGAAAACACAGGCACTCAACTAAGAATGTCCTTAGTTAAGGACACCAAATAGAATAACAATAAAAAGGGAAAAAAACTCAGGAAGAAAAATTTCTTTGCGGGAGCTCTTATTTTCCCCGACATCTATTCTGATGTCTATATTGATACTTCTTCTTAACTCTTACTTTGACTGAACTGGGGAATACAGATAGATTTCCTATCGGCAAGGCTGACTGGCCTACTTTCCACAAAGGCATAGGGAATCTCTGGTCCTCTGTGTTCTCACAGCAGAAATACTAAGCTAAAATATATCATCTTCAGAAAAGAAGTCATGGATGAGGGCAACTGAGGGTCTCCAGAATGAAAATTGTTTGTAATTGGACACCGTGCTATGCGGCGGTTTACACCACACAGTACTGGACAGTCAGGCACCAAATAAACCCAGACTCTTCCAGGCAGTTTGGCTCCAAGTGATTACTGAAGAATGTTGGAGACCTGGAGTCAAACAAACTGGAATATCCTCAGAGGAAGGACAGATCAGTTAGATGCCCCACCAGATACATGTAAGTACTCAGAGATACAAGGAGACAGCAAAAAGTCTCCACCCTTGAGAACAAAAGGATTGCATTTGCAGTTACAAATATATAATAGGAAAATCCAAACAAAAGTATTTTCAGTGATTACACACACAATTTCTGGAACATTCAGTAAATGTGATCCATACACCTTCTGTTGCATTAAAAGAAACCTGCAAACAAACACCTGGTCCCAAAGAGTACGTAAATACTGATTGCCAGAGTCTCTACAGAAGAGCCGAGTCTGAGGAATTTAGTTTCTTCTGTAAGCATAGGGTGGTCAGGAAAGCAAATGCCTCAGGAGCATTATCAATTTAAAAAGCAGTTCCAGGGACTAGAGAGGATTTTATTTAATGCTGAGGGAATGTTGACTCACCTTAGATCTTACAGAGGAACATGTCATAAAGGATACAGAGGTTATTCATAGACCTGGGAAAAGAGCCAAATGTGTTTTATACAAGTCCTCAGATGAACAGAAATATCGAGGAAACTGTTAATGCTGTCACGAATGACAAAAACACTGGCCAAGTCAAGCAAGAGAGTCCATTGCAGTACCATAGAAAAACTAAGCCCTGAAGAGGAACACACAAATGCACAGGATCATTTTGCAGAGCGTGCAAGCAAATCTATTCACTGGGTTCAGCTGTCATTAACAATAGATAGTATGATTTAAGAAGTCACTGGATTTTGCTTACTCATTCTCACTAGACATCATACACCTAACGGGCCTCAGTTTGTCCAGCACACGTCTAAGCAGTTACCAGCCACGCTGTCAAGGTTTAAAGCTGGGCTGGCTATTAAACTGATGACAGATGCTCTCTGTTAACCCCCTCCCTCCCCAAAGGGGGTGGG
>VZSC01005216.1:134394-152024 GCA_013398225.1 Steatornis caripensis
GGGGGGGGGGGGGGGGGGAAATCTGGGATGCCTTAGCTATTCTAACCAAATCCTAACAGTTCTTCAGTTTACTATCACTGGGCACAAATACTCATGCCATTGCCAAACAAGGTTTCCAGGCAAATCAGTCATATGATTTTTTTGGCTAGTATTACTCTGAAGCATCAGGCCACCTGAAACAACCTGCAGAATTTACAGCACTGAGTTGCGCTCAGTTTCCATAGGCAACACCCGAGGAGACTTCGACATCTTCAGAAATGGGCACATCATCCTGGAAAGGATTCACTCATGCTCTAAAAGTGGAGTGGTTTAGCAGCTTTGCCCCAGATGTGCCAACGCCTGACCCCCAGAGCAGCCAGATGGGAGATGCTGATGCGTGTCACCTCTGACAGGGAGAAACCAGCTCCAAACAAGTGCCCAGGCAGAGGACAACAGCAAAATTTCCTCGTGCTCTGCTTTGCCTAGGACATCACAGTGGGCGCGCTCCGAAGGCGGCCAGCTCACGTAGCTGTGCAGGAGATGTAAGAGGAAAGCGCAGGTTAGAGTTTATCTGCTAGACATATACTCTCCTAGTGGCAACTACCTTCCTTTGGAAAAGTATGAGTTTTGGTACCTCCAGATTAAGCTTGAAATTAAGAGGGCATCCTCAGGATTTACCTTGAAGATTTAGGTAGTATTTGTTCAAGCACAAACCAAAGCACCTGATGGTGCTTGCAAGGACTTCAGTCCTTCCGCATCACAGACAGAACTAGAACTGGAACTGGTCTTTCGGGGAATTTGATGTAGATGTGCAGTTAGCCTTTAAAAGCCTTGACATAAGGCTAGTAATTTCTGAGCGTCCTTCCCGGTTTTGGCAGTAGTCCTCAAAAAAGAAAAAGTCAACAGGACATTTCCATCTCTTAAGAAAAGGTGACAGGTGAAAGATTAAACAACATCAAGTACCTTCTCTCTTCTGTCCATTTTGACAGAGTGGAGATGCACAACTTTGGGTGATCTGGATCTTACGCAGAGAGACTTTGCCAGAATAGCAAGGCCTCTTAAATTGCCTTTGTTGAGAAAAGGATGAGAATATACGTCACCCTCAATTTCCAAAGACAGATTAGGAGACTTGCACTCATCCAAAAGACTTTTTCCGCTGCCACAGATAGCACAATACATTTATGAAGGCTAATTTAATTTTGCAGTATTGTTTTGCCTATTTGTGTTTGCTAGAACAATAGCAATAACATGACAATTAGTGTCTGAAAGAACTGTACTGCACATTTATTTCCTGAATAATAGAGTCTAGGTCACTTATTAGTCATTAGTGTAATGGAAATTTCATGCATTTCTTACCCCCTCTTTTTTAAAAAAAACCAAACAAAACAACAAAACTCTAGGGAGCTTACTCTAGGAGAGTAAGCGCTCTAATAATCTCTAAGCACAGACCTTTGTAAACCTTACCGGAAGCTTCAAGTACAGGCTGAAGTTAGACATGAATTCCTAATTAATCATTTGTAAAGCAATCCCCCTTATATACCTATCTTGCCTTTGTGAAGGGTCACAACTGCAGCTTCCTAAACAGCGTCCAAACATGCCCTTTGACATTTTCTGTTAAGCTTCAGCTCTTTAAACAGTTTTAGCAGTATTTTTGATCCCAGAAGAGACTAAGAGGCTAGTCTTGCCTCCCTGACAAACACAGACAATGAACATACTAACATCTCTAAGAGTCTCTCTACCAAGCTTCCTTCCTTAATCAACCGGCATGACCCACTGAGCATGCAAGCAAAAAAAAAATTCTTTTTCCCCCTCAAACGTTGCACTTTCTGTTCTTGATACATTTTGAAATTAATCTGAGGGGGATAAAGCTATCTTCACCTGGTATCGTTGTCTGAGACTCACACCTTTCTCTTCAAGAACTGCATTTTCAGCCCTGTCCCACTCCTTCTGGCATACGGCTCAGTGTAAATTTTCCAGCTGCAAATCACAGCCAGGGATGATTTTCTACAACACTCTACCTTTACGATTAACAAAGCTGGGCCAGCTGGGCCTCCAGGGTCTTAGAGGTTGCAGAAGTTCTCCTGAAGAGGTTAGCTCAAACTTTCACGGTTGCAAAGAGGTAATTTTGTTCCTATGCTGTTTATTCTTTCCACTGAGGATCCAGGGTATGGCAGAGAGTTTTTGGAAAAAGGAAAGTATTAGCTTTTGCTGTTACTCTTCAAATTGCCTTGCCTTTTTGCTGAAGGTTGCAGCAGGCTCTAGCTACACGGTCTGTGTGACAGCTCACTTCCAAGAGCTGCAATTTTTGGCACTCGACAACTAGAAGAGAGTTGCAAAACTGGAGGGTGACAAGAACCATCCACACAGGACTGAATAACAGCCCTCTATAAAGGAAGGGATTTGGGGAAAGGATGAGGATCTTGGGGTTTATCCGCTTGAGAGCACCAATTTCTCTGTATTTCAAAGAGAAGCAAATGGAGCAAAGTGGAGGGATAATTAGGGAAGGCAAAAGGAAAGAAAAAAACTGAAAAATTTTATTAGTACATGATAAAATTTGACAATTTACATAGAACTTTGAAGAAAACACCCCTATGTTTCTTCCAAAAAAAACTTTAAAGATTGGTGCTTTTTTCTTCACAACAAACCTTAGTCAGTCTGAAAATGTTAGTGATTATTTAAATGAAGTTACTGGGTTTGTTTTTTTTAAACTGAAAATTGGATTGTTTCTGAATGGAAGATTCACACCTATTCTGGAAAACTAGAAACTGAATGCAGCGGTATNCTGGGGAAGGCAAATAGGAAAGAAAAAAACTGAAAAAATTTATTAGTACATGATAAAATTTGACAATTTACATAGAACTTTGAAGAAAACACCCCTATGTTTCTTCCAAAAAAAACTTTAAAGATTGGTGCTTTTTTCTTCACAACAAACCTTAGTCAGTCTGAAAATGTTAGTGATTATTTAAATGAAGTTACTGGGTTTGTTTTTTTTAAACTGAAAATTGGATTGTTTCTGAATGGAAGATTCACACCTATTCTGGAAAACTAGAAACTGAATGCAGCGGTATTCCAAACTCCTCAGGGCACTGCATTTTAGAACATTTTTGTTGAATCATTTAGGGGTCTGTTTAGGGTTTCATCCAAAAATGGTTCACAACTAGAATCTGACCAAAAAACTATCTGNAAGTTACTGGGTTTGGTTTTTTTTTAAACTGAAAATTGGATTGTTTCTGAATGGAAGATTCACACCTATTCTGGAAAACTAGAAACTGAATGCAGCGGTATTCCAAACTCCTCAGGGCACTGCATTTTAGAACATTTTTGTTGAATCATTTAGGGGTCTGTTTAGGGTTTCATCCAAAAATGGTTCACAACTAGAATCTGACCAAAAAACTATCTGGGCTCCTTTTTGCTCTATATGCCAAGCTCTCACACAGCCTGGCTGGCAGGCTCTTGGTCCTACTCTGATAGCGGGTCATGGTGAGACAAGGCAAGATCATGAACCCAGAAACTCAGTATCGGTTTCAGATCCATCAGTTCAGATATATTGTGTAATCTCAGAGGTAACTGGCTTGGTTATTTTTTAGATAATTAGTATTAGGGGTTCAAGGTGGCAGTTAGATAGATGTGCATAACTACATACATTAATGTCTGTCTTTTACTATAAGTCTTCTGGTGCAAGGCAGATGTCCTATGCTATTTCTATACTATCAGGGTACATCTGAGTCCTGATTATATTTTTGGGCCCTTTCATTAATAATAATAATAAAGTGTAAAGGAAATAAATAATAACTATTGAATGTTTTGTGCGGAATGACAGCTGAAGATCGTACATACATGGGATCTTATCCCAGCTAGGAAAACAGATGATGTTTTAAGGTTCTATTTTTATAACTTTGGAAAGAATATATCTCTCTCATTAGAAATGGCAAACTAATAGACTTTGTTGCTATAGGACATTCTCTCATAATTTTACTTCGCTATGTTCATTCAGTCTGCAGTTTATACATCTAACAGTGATTTGCCAAAGTGCTTTTGAGCTCGTATTATTGAGAATCAGTTTTCCTTCAGCTTCTAAGTAACTACAGTAACTGAAAATTCTCTCTTCAATAATCTGCTCAGATATAACAGTTGCCCTCAAAATTTCACATAGCATATTTTCATAGCAAGTTTCATATTATCATAGCAAATTTCACACCACGACTCTGGTATCACACTTACACATGTTTGTGGGAGAAACAGTGTATTTTCTACATCAAAGTCTTTTTGCAGAAACAGCGCAGGACTCCCCAAATCCTTTCACAGTAGCCAGAACAGATAAAACTAACGACATCTTTTGGATGTAGGACAACAAAAGGAATATGCAACACTTCTGTGTCAAGAGAAAGTTTAAACTGAAACTAGGTACTGATCCAGTTCATTTTGCTTTAGTCTTTCATATGATTAATATTTTTTTGGGTTGAAGGAATGCTTCTGGCAAGGTCTGCATGCCCTATAAAAATCAAAATATGAACAAGTTCTAAGGTTTTCTAATACCTTTTTACTACTGGCTCTCCCTGAGTGATTACATGCTCCAGAATCTTCTTTCCAACTGCTAATTTCAAAAAAGTACACTCATTTGAGAACTGAATAGGAGCACCTCATGAGTTCTTTGGCCTACTGCTCAAAGTCTATACGATGAAGGCTTTCAGACATTTTTGCAGTTGACAGTGAGAATTAATTTAAGTGACTGATAATTAGACTCTCTCTCAAAAAAACCCTCAAAACAAAATAAGTGGGAGCAGGCAATGCATCTGTGGAAACCTCACTACCTACAGCCCTTCTTTATCAGAACAAAGGACTTCCCATTACAAGATTTGTCTTTTTGCATTGATTATTCCTATCCCTGTAAAAGTGGCAAGACTGGTGGAAACTTCAGTTGTCTACAGCAAACAGTAATGAATAGTTTTGGCTGGGTTCAGATACTGCAGAGCTCCCACATGACTACAGTTGTTTCCCTAACTTCTCTATCTCAAAAAGTCTACCAACAGGCTGGGCAGTCAACTCTTGTGCCTAAATTCGTCTTTTCCCCTGGTGTCCTCCTGTAACAGTGAAGCAGCATATTTGCTAAAATGCAGTCTTTTACAGAACCAGCAAAGTGGAAGAGGCTGGTTGACTGAGAAGATGACTGTCTTCAGAGAGTGCAGGTTAATATTTGATCCTTCCCCAATTTTCCTGCGAGACCTTGTTTAAATGACTTCATTTGTTTCAGTTTTCCATCAGTTAAAAAAAAAAAGACAATAAAATCTTTCCCTACCCACTCTGGTATCTTGCCTGTACGATGTCGTAGTTTCAGGTGCGTGGACAAATACGGTCTTGGTTATCATTACTTTTTCTGTGCAATATTGTAAACACACCCCCTCCTCCCCCCAAATCCAGAATAAAACTGCATCATTTTAAAATCTAACTGTACACTGAGGCCAAAAGACATATACACCAATTTCTGCTTTGACTTCACAGTTCCACAAAGCTTGAGGGCCTACTTGCAGCAAAATGCCCCCCAACAACTTTGCTGAAGCTTTATCGTATGAAGATAAGACTTAGTAAAACCAGGGTCTTCTCTAAATGCCAGTATTTTTGTATGCACAGCTTTCATCACTTCAGAATTACTATTATGTAGCAATTTCATATAGTCCAAACGTTCCAACAAGCTGCATGCACAGTACCGGAGGCAAAAGCAGCGAGAAGCCTAAGGCAGAGGTACAGGGAGTACAGGTGCAGGGAGTGGGAACAGCAGGCTCTGCAGAGCAGGGAAGCTCCCAGGGTTGGCTTCCACTAGAGGTTACTGGCACCAGCTCGCTGCTGCTGCTGAATGGGTTCTTTCAACAGCTAACCCAGGGGTAATGCATGTGAAAGCACAGCACTAATTAGTCTCAACCTTTCTGTTCCTTAAATGAAATCTTAACAACTGAAAGAAAGATCCTTGAGATAAAGACTTCACTTGAAATTAGTAAGGAGTACAGTTTGTCTTGCAGTGAAGAGACTGTTTATTATTTCCCCTTTTAACCTTCCAGGCACTTAAAAATTTTCTTTTAGCAAGGTAAAAGAAAAACCACACAAACCATTCAAACACAACAGCTCAATTAAACTTGAATCAGATGAAGGATTCTGTAAAATATACTATTAAGACATCCTTAACATGTTCCATGAGAACAAAGCTTCAGGGGAAAAAAAACGCCAAAACTTATTTTAGTCCTTGTTTTTCCAGTGGAGCAGTCAGTTTTCAACTGCAGAGACCCCAAAATTTAGGGGCCAGTTTTTAAGGAGAGATCCAGGGCTTTAGCAATGCCATTTTGTCAAGGCTAGATCTCCCAGAACCTTTTACCCAGTGAGGGCATCAGCTAATGTATGCCATAATTTTATACAGACAGCCCCAGAGTCTCTTGCTGCTGAATTATTTATTAGTGAAACTAGTTGTTTGTCAAGGCAGATAATGGGGAAAAATGTTCCCTGGAAAAAGAAAGATAATAGTCACGCTTTTAGTCTAAAAAAGAATCTCCCTTTGTACATTCAACATTATTTTCACAGTTTGAAGTTGAAAAACACTTAGTAGCTGGTCTTATTAGGTTAAGGAATACTGAAAAGATGGAAAGACCTCAAAAGATGTATTTAAACAGAGGAATATTCTGTTTTGGTAAAGAATTCTGAAATTACATACTTTTGCAAACCTATCTAAGCATACCATTTTACTGAAAAACTAATGATTTTTGAGGAAAAAATGTAATAACCTCATGCCAAAATTTTCAGCTTTTGTTACTTCTTATAGCAATAAAAAGGAAAAAAAGGACACGGGGCAGTTCAGTGAACTTGGTGGCCTGAAGATACAAGGAAAAGAAACTCTAGTAAGTAGTGCTGCCGTTCACAGCCAGGCATCTCTGAAGCAATATACCTTCTACAGCAATTCCTTTGACAAGGTCTCAACGCTTGCCCCAAATAAAGCCCCAGAGGTACAGTAAAACCTGGTGTTGCTTTAGATACGTGCCTTTCATTGTACCACAGAGGGCATCCTGATATTGCCAAGGGAAGGATGCCACATTGCAAACCCTGCCTAGGCAGAAATTCTTGTGTGTATTGATCAATGCCTGTAGTAACTTCCAGCTTATGAATGTAATTTATCATTTGTTCTCTAGTGGCCTGATCTAGTTTTGGATGAAGCCAGTGGAAAAATTCCTGCCAAATTCATTGGCAGCTAAATCAGGTCATAGATTGAAAGACACAGGATTTCTAACAAATTTCAAAAGCACAGGGAAACAAGTAGGCAAAGACAAGATTATTTCTGACTGCAGGTTAAAAGAATCAGAAATACCCTTAAAAGTTACCTGTCTAACCAAGACAAATTTAGTCAAAACTAAACTTCAAGCTTGAGTAGTATGTACATTATGTGACTTACGTAGCACATCAGGGATAAGTATTGGCTACATAAACTTTTAATTATTGCAAATATACCTACAGGCTAAAGCTGGATCCACACCGAACAACAGAATTGGCAAGTGTATTTTTTGTTTGCTTCTGTCTGTCGATATCACTACAGTTACAACAAAGTTGAAAGCAGAAATCATCAATAACTTTCAGCTGGGCTCAGACATAACACACAAATAGAGCTCTAATGTTATAATGCAGATTTAGAAAAAAACAATGTCTCTGGGGAAAAAAATGGGGTGAGCGGCAGGGAGTGAATTTCATCATCCTACATCTACTCTACAGCTTTCTCTTGGGCACAGGCAAATTGATCAGTTGCCTGAGGCAGGAGACTGCTAGAAGCCAATAAAAAATAATGGGAAATATTACGTGGTGCTCTAGGCGAACCTGCATTAGCAGGGGGGGTTAGACTAGATCTCGAGAAGTCCCTTCCAACCTCTGCCATCCTCGGATTCTATGGTTCCTGCTACGGGAGACAGGAGACCTCGGTAGGAATAAGGATCTCTGACCCTCCTGTGGGTCAGGAAAAACAACCCCAGCTCCCTCTAGATACTCCTTTTTGCTTCCTCTACTCCTACCCTACAATATCAAGAGACTGCAGCCACTTCTGATGTATCTTTTATCCTGTGGCTAAGAAGCGCCATTTCCAACTGGAAAAAAGTTTGAATACATGCTGATCTTTAGACCGAGCAGCAGTCTTTGAAAATGCATTCACACAATACCTAGAGTGTAATAACTGGAGTAGCTGTTTAAAAAGGCTAGAACATAACAACCAATTTAGTTATTAATCTATTCTTGGAAATAGAGAAGCACCATCATAGCTTATGCTTTCCAGATGACTGCTCTAATCAGACCCTGTAAATCAGAAAGACCTCAATTTTTTCCTGTGATCTTTATATTCTTCATTAAGCTGACAATCAGCATGAATTAATCAACCCTTAATCTGTTCATTCTAGGAGAAAAAGTATTTCATATAAAAGATTTTCTGTTTTCTCTACAGTCTTTAATTCACCCATACTAGGCCTTGAGAGATGGGGGAGCTGCACAGAAAGCGCTCTTCTACCACTCAAGCAAATCCTTCCCTAAACTGACAGCTGCTTGCTGTGTCACATGAAGCCAAGGTCAACAAGGTCCTTGGTATACACTTCACTTCCAGCATATGAACTGTTTTCATTAAAGTCAGTGCTTCAGTGTAATCTTGGAGACTGAGAGAATCCTCACTTAGTCTTTTTCTTGTCACCCAGGAATATTAACATCCTCATTTAGGCAAGAGAGTCCCTGACTACAGCCTGGAGAGGAGAAACTCAGGAAGGAGGGAAAGAAAAAGGGCAGATGTAGAGCACTTCTGTCCCTCATGCCATCTCCAAGCTTCCAGTAATCAGGAATTTAGGGGCTTCCTAAAACAGAGGCTGCATCCAGACCACCATGTTTAATAGCAATCGATAAAGATGTGAACAACTTTGCAAAGTCCTCTCTTGTATGGATCACAGTAGGTTATAATAAACACTACGTTCTCTAATTCAGCATGCTGCTTCCAGTATTAACTACATATTTTGATATTTTTGGACTGAGTTTGCTCCCTTTTGACTGCACTAGCAAAACCTGCAACCATTTGAAAGCAGCAGCCATTTGGATCTGGAAGTATCTACGTATTGTCCCCAATATCTGAAATTGAGACTTCAACAATCATAAAAAGTATTATGACCACAGAGGTTCCTCCAACTCTTAGTTGTCCAAAACAACAACGATGATGGCAGTGCAACTCACAAGACTTTCAAACAGAGAAACCTTAAAAACTTTGTGTGGCCTACTAGAGTGTGGTAAATGGAGCTGCAAAATTCAGGGCTTTTTTTTTTTTTAGCTTTTAGGGAATTGCACTATAGAATAAACGTGTAGGCCATTTGCAGAAGAGCACTGTGAATACCAGTGCATAAGCCAAATTCCTCCCTTGCTACAGCTTGACACCATTTGTGTTCAGATGATGACATTAGCAGTCTTTCACCTCTAAAATAAACAGAAGGAATTTAAGAAGAGTGGATTAAGAGATTTTTTCCATTTGCTTCCAATTACTTTTTCTGTTTTTGCCAACAGAGCTACCTTTTCTTCTAAGGCAAAAATCTAATGCACAGTTAAAGAGCAGGTGGATTGCATGCATTTCCCTTGGACATATAGCCTACCACGCATATGTTGGATGCTGAGTGAATATTCTGTAGCATTCATCTTACACAGGCTGCTTTCATTAATCCAGTGTTCCACTTTATTATCTGCCTAAAAATAGCAATGTGATGTAATTATCAGATTTTTCAAAAGAAAAACACAGAGCAATTCTCCTAATTGAGCCAGCTATTCTTCTTGCACTTACCTTGTTGGCTGCCTCTGAGCCCAGCCTCTATGAACATTTTTATGAATCAGTTTTATATGGAAACAACCTGAGCATTAGAAGTGGCTCTTCTTTAGGTTTTAGGGAAGTTGACATTTCAGTCCTAACAACCCTACATGCAAAACCACTTAGAATCACTGAATATGCGATTACATCTTTCTACAGGCCTTCCTCTAATGGGAAATCAGTGTTTCATTTACAGCAGAAGGGCTGAAAGGGTTTAAAATTTAAAGACCTATTATGATTCACCCCACAATAACACAAATAAAACACAAGATTAACTTCCAGCACCATCCTGATCTACAGTGCTAATGTACCGCAAAATTTCCCATTGGTCAAATTACAAGGGAAAGTACCTTCCCAAGATCTTCTGAAGACAGACGTGAAAAATAAAAGAAATTTTCAGCAAGAACCAGATTGTAACAGGCTTGTGGGTAAGCAAACGAGCATATGCATGGGTGGGCGGTATGCGGGGAAGGAGGAGGTAGGGAGCAAGTATTGAAACCTTGCCACTTGTCCTTTGCCTTCTACGGCCTGCATAATGACCTTTTGTAATTCTACTTCCAGCCCTTGCGTGGAGGAGGAAAAAGGAAGACAGCAAAGAAAGAGATTTACATCTGTGTGTCACTCTCAAATATTAGGGTATTTAGTTTTCATGTGAAGGAGCAAGTAGCCCAGTTTTTAGAACTTGAAGTAAAACCCTTGCAGAAAGATCTTTTTTCAGAACAAAAAATATTTACATTTTCAAGAACACCCCCTGAAAATTTAAAATTATTTAGCAAAGATACCTTGTGAGTAAGCTGGTAACACAGCTACAGAGATATCCTTGAGCTGGCAGGTTCCACCATGGAAAGGGTCTGACATGCTGCTAGTGAGAGGGAGGGGAAAAAAGAGCTAATATAGCTCCTTTCTCCCATTTAATTCTTTCCATCAAGGCCAGCACCAGCTGTGCTGTATTGTTTGGTTTGTCAGACCTTAATTCGTTTTTTCTGTGTCCTCATTTACAACACCCCATCCCCCAGCCACGCCTGCAGACCAATTCAACTTTCACTTTTTGCTTGGGCTAAACTGAGGTAGTTATGCTGAAACAGAGGACAATAAACTCTCACGGTACTTCTTTATCTTTGCTGTTTTGACAGCCAAGTTAATTAGGTAGAAACATGAGCTATCAAAAAAAGCCTCTAAACTATGTATGCAGGTAAATGGACTCCTTACACTTCCTGTATGCTTGGATTTTACTTCATTTAGCTTTGCTTGAAGTTAGAGATGCACTGTCAGGGGTTTATTTCACAGACACCATTTTCCTTCTTAACCAAGTGGCCTGATTCAGAGCTCCTACCATCTTTCTCTGCCAGACTAAAATTCCCTGATTACTGTCACTAGAAAGCTGGCAGTGTACTTGCTTTTTAAAAAGAGAAGATACCACCACTTTTAAAATTTTTTCCCCCTTACTGTTTTTGCAGGAGTAGAGTAGAGTAGCGGGGGAAGATTAGCTACAGATGGTTTTCAGCAAGGGGATGATAATCAGAGAGTGTCTCCAGGCTGGGGAGAAATACAGATTTGGTGTATTAGCTGTTACAGCTGAAGTCTAGGTCCATAACACGAAAGGCACATTTGCTTGTGCAGGGGAATATTTATCAGATTGCCAGTGATCGGGTGACAGCTCATGCAGATGAGGTGTTGTTAACAAGCACGTGAATGCCCACGGTGCCCGGTGAAACTGGGCTTTACCTGAAGTAAACCCTTCACCAGCACGATCTACTGTCAAATGTACCAACTCTTTTAATAGTTTGTATTTGCTTGGGATGGAAATAAATGCATGCATTCTAGTAAGGAACTGCTACCTTGAACAGCCCCAGGGATTTCTGAGGTATTTTATTTCTGATGCCTTATGTTAGATGTACTTCTCAACTAGCAACAGATTGAACTTCAGTAAAATCTATCACACTTGTTCTCCAGGATCTTACATCAGCTCTATGCTAACACAGCACAGCAATTTCACCCTCAGCACAGAAATTGGAAATTAAGTCCTCTCCATTAAACTCAGCTGCAGCTTCTGATTTTTACTGTTATACAGGCTTGTAACGCTGGTAATCTCATTTAGGTGAAAAGCTTTTCTCTCTAAAAACAATTTAATCTATATTCTTACACCCAGAAACGTATGCAACAGTTGTTACCCAGTGCAGGTTCTCCCACACTTTTATATGGCTAAATAGTTCCCACTGTAGTTACAAGAACATATTCTTCTTCTATTTCCCTCAATCACCCAGTGCTCTTTTGGTTTTCCAGTTTCATAGGTAGCTTAAAGGCTGCAACACTGCTAGAAACCTGAGGGAAGAACTTAAATGTAAGAGATTCCCCAAATCAACTTTGGTGGAATTAAATATTAAAGCAGCACAGCGAACATATGCCCAAGACCTACCTATACTTCTGGGCAGACCGGCACTGCGTCCACAGAACATGTTTTTCAGCTGTCTTTCACCATGGGAGATGCAGTTGTGTTACAAGCGTAGCATTTCAAATCTCAAAAGCAAAAAGTCAACAGAGAAATCAAGATGTGAAAGAAAAAGAAATGGTTATTTAACACACAGTTCACAAAAGTCACTTCAGAAAAACAGTAGAAAGAAAATACTCAGAAAGGAAACCATTAATGTTATTTTGTAAAACCATCCTTACTGCATTCATGGAAAGATTAGACTACTTTTGAGAAAAATTATCTATATCTTTCAGTTAGTATTTTATTCTTGCAAATACCTGTTGTAGCTTAATGAAAAGGACAAAGAAACATCAGAATGGTAATTGAATGGCACCAACTCCCCTTTCCCCCTGTAACTATTGAAGCAAAGTTCTTATATCATGGAAATGTTTCACAGAGCATAGTGCAGCCCATTAAAGTGATGATCAACATGAGAAAACGACTTCAGTAGGGACATAAAGAATAGTAATATTGACTTATATTGAAGAACCGTATGTTTTGTAATAGCCTCATTATTAATTTTTGGTCTCCTCTGACTGTTACAGGTCACGAGGCTATGACAAATTCAAAGAGCAGCTGACATTTACCAAATCATGGGATTGTTTGGGACCAGCAAACCCCAGAGAGATGTCAAAGTATGCAGATGCTGAAAACTTGAAACAAAGTTAGTTATTTCAGTTCACTCTGTTTCCAGGAAATTCAAATAAAGAAATGTGTTTCCAGGAAACTCAAATAAAGAAAATGGCCCAGCTTTGTTTTAAGCCATGTGCGTCTGTCCTGCCAGCCTTCAGAGAGTATTGCATGAGTTTCATTGGTCTCTGAACTAACCCACAACCCACACATCATAAAGAAATAAAATACCAAGCTAATTATGTAGCCCAGAGACATCTCTTTTTCACAGACCCTTGGCTTCCCAATAAGCTATCAATCTTTTTCTCCAGATGGTGTTGTCTCCCTTCAGTTACTCCATTGTTTCCTTCGTTATGCAAGTCGTTTCTTGATTAAAGTTTGTCAACTGCCCTTCCCCTAAGCATTCTCCAAATTCAAATAATATTTGCAGTTGTTAAATGTAAAAAAACCTCAGACACAAAAAAACCTCGCCCAGACAGTCACTCACTAAAATTATTAAGTGGAGAATGGAAACATGAATTTTGTCTCTATGTTCTCCCACAAGACAGATATAGAAGAGTTTATCAGTAACATGCCAAAGGGCAGATGCTTATCCAGAGCAATACGGTTTCCCTGTCCCCTGGCTCCCTGTCCCCTCTATCTATGTCTCTACACCTGACTGTTCTCTGTTGTTGGCATAGTAGATAATTAAGCTATCTTTATTT
This sequence comes from Steatornis caripensis, assembly GCA_013398225.1. Lineage (NCBI taxonomy): Eukaryota > Metazoa > Chordata > Aves > Caprimulgiformes > Steatornithidae > Steatornis > Steatornis caripensis. The sequence continues at coordinate 148,022 of VZSC01005216.1, forward strand.
TCCAGCTTTTAAACATAGGTATACTTTTTTAATCCTTAGGTATCCCCGGAACAAGCTATTTTCAAAGGCATTATTACAACTTGCGTTGTCCCCCTGGTATAGGGGAATATTTTCATTGTGTAACTCAGGGTAGTCCTCATGAATGGGCATTGGTACACCAGTAAGAGGTGAACTTTAGAAAACTTATCATCTAAAATATTAAAAAGAAATCCTTGAAATGCAGAGAGTTCTACAACTTGTATTCAAATTTTCTTCATCTAAAATGCTGGAACAAAGTCCTCTCAATAGAAAATTTCTTAAGAATGTTGTGGTTCTGTTTGGGGAAGAAGTCTCAGGAGGCTGGCTCTTACAATATCATGTCAGTACTGCCTCTGGCCTTGGCCAGACCATACCGAGAACCACAGCCACGTAGAGACCAACAGCAGAGGAAAATAGCACATTTTGAACATTTTAAAACTCGAGAAGATATGCAGTTGGATAATGGGAAAGAGTACATATTTTTTTGTTTATCCACTTCAAACCCGTCCGTTCCTTTCTGTGTGCCTATTTTCACATTCCACTGTGAAGTGAAGAAGCGACGTCACTACAGCTTGCCTCTAAAATTGAGAGCTCTAGGAAAACTAAAGAAATAACGATGCAAGTATTTGCTCCAAGACACACTTCAGATACATTTCACAACATCTGCATTTGTAAAACTGGATGAATGAGTATTTTTTGATGAGGTTCTCTACTTGAAGTTAAAGGAATGGTAATAATTTCCTTTATGTTAGTCACTGGGCATAAAATAGCGACATGAAACTCTCTCAAGGTTCTATTATTACTCTACATATCAAAGAATTATAGCTTTTTAAGCATTCTTGCTAAATTTACTTATATTTTCCTGTCTGTATGGTATATCTATATATATATAATGCTGCAAGACTATCAGAAATAGAGCCTGGCAGGAAGGTAAAATATTTTACTTTTCAAATGACAGCCTTATGTTACTTTTTTTCAAAGTGCAGCTTCCATAGTTCGAGGAACATTTTCGGGTGAAATTTTGAGTTCTTAAAATCAGTGGTAAAAGCCCGATCGACCTCTTTCAGTCAGATGCTCTGTTTTCTCTTCAAGACCTCTGTCAAACACTTTACCTTCAATGTCTTATAAGGGGCCCTAAATTCACCAATTCAAAACCACTAGTTCAGTCAGGTAAGGTTTTCTCACATCTCAGCATTCATCCGTGCAGCATGCATACAGGCCAGAGCTAGGACTTTGAAAATCAAAGTTGCCTACAGACTCATTTTTGACTTTTCAGCAAGGAAGAACAAACCTTTCATCTGTGTTCAGAAGCGGGGAAACAGGACCGGAAGTCCTACAATTGTTACGTACTTTCAAAGTCTTAGTTCAGTTCTTCTCCATTGCTTGAAGCTTGAGGAAAACACAACGGGACATTTCACAAACGCTTGATTTTCAAACACATAGTATTATAACTACCCTGATGCATCGTGCCATATGTTGATGTATCAGCCATGAACAGTGAGAAGATTGGCCATCACAGGAGCTCAGTGAACCTGAAGGGCATGGTGTGTGCTAATGTAGAGTTAGGAGCTTGTGTCTGCAGTCTGCTTCTTGGATTCTACTTCAGTGCAGAAAAAGACATGCAGACATCTGTGTATTTTATCCCTGTTTAGCCCTGTTTCTAGAATTATAGGTCATAGCCTACTGTCCTTTTCAAAAATGACCTTTTCTGGTGTTCCCAGTTTTTCAGGGTGGCACTATAATGTTAATCTTTTCCCAGAAAGTACCTATAACATTTCATGATGTGATTTGTTTTGACAGTCAATGTGTAACCACAGCATGTGCTGGCTCAAATATATTTTGAGGTGTTCTTAGGGGCCTGAACTGGCTTCTTCAGCACATCTTGTGAAGGTCTGATTTGCTGAGTACCAGTAAGAGTCTGACAAGGGAAGCACAGAACCCTTGTCAAAAAAGCTAAGTAAATCAGACTGTACTGAGCCTCAACTATGACACTGGTACTGGAAGCCAGGCAGGTTTAAAGAAAGCTTGGAGGTGTATACACTACTAGTATCATTGCAGTGATTCTGCACCTCTAGATCTGCTCCTTCCAGAGGCTAGAAAAAATTTCAGTTCTAAACCCAGACTTCAGGCTCGCTCCCAGCTTTTTTCTTCTGTTAGAGTAAGTGATGCGGTTTACACTTTTGTGTCCTTCCCAGGCATCCCTAAGCCATTTATTTAATAGCATACCAGACAGGGCCAAAGACTGTGATGCTTGAAACAGCAGTTTATGCAACTCTTAGCCCTTTAAACAGACAGAGGACTGAAAGCTTGCTAAGCCTGTTTGCAGTCCGTGCCTTCCATTTGCACAATGGCTCTAACAAAGGAGATGAGAACATAGTAGGAAAATGAATCCTGAGAGGTCCTGATATGTTTGTTTCCAGGCAAATTTTCAAAAGGTCCTATGTGGGGTTGTAGGATGGAAGATGTGGTCTGAAATGTCTAAGATTACAAGTTGCAATATGAAATCACAGGAACTAGAACAGTGTGCTGTGAAAGTCCAACAAGCATGGAAAGCATTAGCCATTTAAACGAAACAAAAACAACCAGAAGAATATTATTCCAAACTAAAAGTTCTGGCAGGATACACTATCTATCTATCTATCTAGTGAACCTTTATTTGCATTTTCAAGGGAAGCACATCATCCAGTCCCAACAAATGGATTTCTTATTTTACTGTTTCTATGACAACTGTTTGCCTTTCAGAGCTACCAAATGAAATGAATGGTAAAACCCCACTTTGTATGGTAAATTGATTCCCAGTTCTTTATCCCCATTATACAGCACTGCTTCACTCAAAGGTGCTTAGTGGTTTAAGCTGTATCATGTTTCTAAATAGATTTTGTACTGTTTTTCGTATAGAACATTAATACTGTACCATGAACTTCAGAAGGTTGGTAAAAAGTTTTTTAAGTGTTTTAGACTTGTGTCTGTAGCACAGTCTTAATTTTGATCACATCATAATACAAAAGCACTCTTCAGTCTTTGCAGATCATTATCAACAAATTATATGAATTTTTAAAGGTATTCTGATATTCTTGGTGGGGCCATATATTGTCCTCCTCTGATCAAATGTTAAAATAAATTAATTGTTCCATACAGGATTATACAGATGGAATTTTGCTGTGGCTGTTATGGCCTAAAGATACAGAAGAAACAAGTATACAGACAATTTTAAAAAAAAAAAGAAAAACTGGAAGGTATACAAACACTTCTTCATGTCTGAAAAAGGGTCTGCTGATTCAAAAGCTAAACTGGGTTATAGAATTCATTTGTCCTCTGAAGTGGATGTGATTTTTATTTGTGCTTTCTATGGGATCCTATTTAAGTTACTTTGAGTTTCTTTCCGTTTGTATTGACCAGCTGTAGCTCCCACTGGATTGAAGGAAAGAGCAGCTGTTGCATCACCCAACACAGAAATGCCCTCAAGGTTATTCTTCTCTTTCTGCAGTTGTTCTTCAAGTCCTTCACGACCATATTATTTTCTACAGGTCCAGCTTAACAGTTAGAATAAACCTCCCTGTCTTGTATCCCTGTCCCACTCCTACGTTAAAAGGACAAATATATTTTAGGAGATCTTGGCAGTTGCATTAAATGAAAGAAAGAGTTCAGCCAAGAAGCTTTAATAGAAAACTGCCACGTGAAGAACCTGAGGGAACTGAATCACAGTTTCTGCGTTTTTCTCCTAACAAAATAGCCAATTTGCAAATTTTCAGGTATAGGACATTTGAGGGAAGATGAATGACATAGCAAGCTTGTATGAAGAACAGCTCATGCTGGAGACGGGAACCCTTCTTGCTCACTTGCATATGGATAAACTGACACCTCACAATGCTATTTTGCAGGCATTTTTCAACACTGAGTCAAATGTAAATAGACAAGAATACTTACGTCAGAAGTAAGTACGTCACTGAAGTTACCTCACACGTTTTTACACATGCCATGGGAT
>VZSC01005216.1:152207-196730 GCA_013398225.1 Steatornis caripensis
CTAAGTAAATCAGACTGTACTGAGCCTCAACTATGACACTGGTACTGGAAGCCAGGCAGGTTTAAAGAAAGCTTGGAGGTGTATACACTACTAGTATCATTGCAGTGATTCTGCACCTCTAGATCTGCTCCTTCCAGAGGCTAGAAAAAATTTCAGTTCTAAACCCAGACTTCAGGCTCGCTCCCAGCTTTTTTCTTCTGTTAGAGTAAGTGATGCGGTTTACACTTTTGTGTCCTTCCCAGGCATCCCTAAGCCATTTATTTAATAGCATACCAGACAGGGCCAAAGACTGTGATGCTTGAAACAGCAGTTTATGCAACTCTTAGCCCTTTAAACAGACAGAGGACTGAAAGCTTGCTAAGCCTGTTTGCAGTCCGTGCCTTCCATTTGCACAATGGCTCTAACAAAGGAGATGAGAACATAGTAGGAAAATGAATCCTGAGAGGTCCTGATATGTTTGTTTCCAGGCAAATTTTCAAAAGGTCCTATGTGGGGTTGTAGGATGGAAGATGTGGTCTGAAATGTCTAAGATTACAAGTTGCAATATGAAATCACAGGAACTAGAACAGTGTGCTGTGAAAGTCCAACAAGCATGGAAAGCATTAGCCATTTAAACGAAACAAAAACAACCAGAAGAATATTATTCCAAACTAAAAGTTCTGGCAGGATACACTATCTATCTATCTATCTAGTGAACCTTTATTTGCATTTTCAAGGGAAGCACATCATCCAGTCCCAACAAATGGATTTCTTATTTTACTGTTTCTATGACAACTGTTTGCCTTTCAGAGCTACCAAATGAAATGAATGGTAAAACCCCACTTTGTATGGTAAATTGATTCCCAGTTCTTTATCCCCATTATACAGCACTGCTTCACTCAAAGGTGCTTAGTGGTTTAAGCTGTATCATGTTTCTAAATAGATTTTGTACTGTTTTTCGTATAGAACATTAATACTGTACCATGAACTTCAGAAGGTTGGTAAAAAGTTTTTTAAGTGTTTTAGACTTGTGTCTGTAGCACAGTCTTAATTTTGATCACATCATAATACAAAAGCACTCTTCAGTCTTTGCAGATCATTATCAACAAATTATATGAATTTTTAAAGGTATTCTGATATTCTTGGTGGGGCCATATATTGTCCTCCTCTGATCAAATGTTAAAATAAATTAATTGTTCCATACAGGATTATACAGATGGAATTTTGCTGTGGCTGTTATGGCCTAAAGATACAGAAGAAACAAGTATACAGACAATTTTAAAAAAAAAAAGAAAAACTGGAAGGTATACAAACACTTCTTCATGTCTGAAAAAGGGTCTGCTGATTCAAAAGCTAAACTGGGTTATAGAATTCATTTGTCCTCTGAAGTGGATGTGATTTTTATTTGTGCTTTCTATGGGATCCTATTTAAGTTACTTTGAGTTTCTTTCCGTTTGTATTGACCAGCTGTAGCTCCCACTGGATTGAAGGAAAGAGCAGCTGTTGCATCACCCAACACAGAAATGCCCTCAAGGTTATTCTTCTCTTTCTGCAGTTGTTCTTCAAGTCCTTCACGACCATATTATTTTCTACAGGTCCAGCTTAACAGTTAGAATAAACCTCCCTGTCTTGTATCCCTGTCCCACTCCTACGTTAAAAGGACAAATATATTTTAGGAGATCTTGGCAGTTGCATTAAATGAAAGAAAGAGTTCAGCCAAGAAGCTTTAATAGAAAACTGCNATTTTTACACATGCCATGGGATCGTTAGCCAGGAGTTAAGAACTCCTGCCTGGAATAGGTAAAAGATATTGGAGTTTCAGGTCTAAGTCCTCAATCAAGCAGAATGAACTTGAATTTTCCAGTATCCCAGGACACTGCTCTGGCTATTGACTTTCACACTAAAAGTATCATCCGGTCTGAAGAAACTTTCCCCTCCATTCATAAAATAAATGTAAAAGTGAAAACACATTCCTTCCTCCAAGAGGTCTGAACTTTGAGAAACTACCTTTTTCAAAGACAGAAAGTCATAACTAACCTTAGAAAATCAGTCTATTTGGATTCTACAGACTTTCTTCTGTTACAATAAATAACAGGGTACTTAGAATACAATGCGCAGTTGTAACAACAGATTGACATATGTGATTTCTTATGGATAAAACCCCACAGATCCTTAATTTATGACCTAACTGGGAGAAAAAAAGTGTGCGCGTGTGTGTGTGTTTAAATACACTTTTTTTCGCCAGGCTAAACCATAAACGACTGAGCCATTTTTTGTACAAAAATGTTACCACTACAGTCTATCTAGAATCCGTGCCTTCTCACTGAAATCTCCTCACACAAAAACTACTGAAGTTTTAAGTCTGGTATATATCTCAGGCTCGTAAACAGGAATAACAGTGGGGAGCTTGTTATGAACATTACCTGGCTCACTAAACAGAAATTAAGAATTTTTTCACCGCTACTGCTATGGGCCACTCCTCTGTTTTGTTTCACAAAACACTGCTAGGATGTAGCCCTTGGGACACTGCCCTGAAAAACAATGCCTCAAACACTCATACATCAGCAGTGATTGCTGAATTAAGCCAGGCAATAGCCGATAATACCATTAACCACAAAAAGCTGATTCCTAATGAAAAATAAGCTTCAGAGCTCTGCAGGGGAAAACACACTCCATGAATAACGAGATATTGCAGAGTGGACTGAAAATGCACTGTAACCACCCCATCTGCTGGTGCGGCTAACACTGCACACAGCTGCTGTGGAAATTTCTAGTCAACGCAGAAACAGGCAAGGGTTTTGGCTTGTGTTTGGGTCACGTAACATCCGGTTCCATGTGTGGCTCAAGAACAGCCCTGGACAGGTCAGCCTCGGATCACCTGGCAAGAGTGCAGAGGGCATAACACTGCTGGCTGCCTGGTTTGTTCCCAACCCCCTGGCAATAATATCCACTGCTGATTAGTAAGTGATTTCGTCTGCATGTGTAAACAATTGTGGCATCTCCACCTTCTAAGAGATACGGCATTTGGCGAGCAGGACGCAAGTAAATACCAGCAGTTGATCAGTTCCAGCCTACTGATATGCTAGCCAAGTCATTCAGGATCTGTTAGAAATGGTCGTGGCTACAGTTGCTGCGAAGAGCAATATAGTTATAATACTCTTAAAATTATTACAGCATTTGTTAATAACAATTGCTAAAAAAATTTATATGGTGTATTCTAATGTGACAATTTTTATCAAGTACGGAGAGCTGAGGGAAGAATAGTTAGAACTTAGACACATACTACCTCTGGGGGAAATCATTATGTTTGATTGTTTGTGATTTTGTTTGACTTTTTCAGGTAAAGTGAGAGGCAAAGACCCACATAAGAACAGGCTCAAATTTCTCCTCTGCTTAATTCTCACCAAAATTTGCTGGCATAAAACCAGCTTTCATTTAATATCCTTCCCACTACGGAAGTTCTGCAGAGGTAGTTTGTGTGCTGCTGATTATAAGCATAGGAGGGTTATAACCCAGTTCTTCAAGTTTATGTTATGAATGTGTTCCTAATGCTTTGTAAAGACACAGCAGCATGGCACAAGTAGCATGCAGGCATAGCATCATAGACATTAAAACTTGAAAGTCTCGTGTTGCAGAATTTAATTTTGTTCTAAACAAAAGCGACGATTTTTTGGGTTCGCCCACTCCCCAAATTTTCCATAAAATTGAACTCCCTAAAATGTAATGATGGAGAATGTTCTCTTTGGAACACTAAGTCTGTGTCACCATTTCATTCTATTCTATTTCAAGATACCAGTACCAGGTGAGCTTGTTTTACTCTACAGCCATCACTAAATAGAATATCTTTGAGCTAGGCATCAATGTACTGCTTTGCAGCTCAAATAGGAAACATAAGGATTTAAGCAGCAGCTGACAGTCATCACAATAAAAATAACGTTTAGAATATTGAAAAATACAAAACCTGATGGTCTATAACATATCAGCATAAAATTTGCAACTGTTTAGTTAAGACTGCCTTTTCTGACAACAAAACTCTTGATGGAAATTTCCAAACACCTCTCTTCAGACCTCCGAGTAAAACCAGCTCATAGTCATTCTTTTTTTTCTGGTTTTCCTTATTCTACTCCTTAACAGCTTTCCATACATCAAAAAAAAGTCCTTTCAGCAACGTAGCCTAACATGTAAATTTACTGCCTTGCTTGGAGCACTCCTTGTTAGTGAGCTATATATATGTCTTCAGTCTATCATCTGGGTCTGGGGCAATTATGTTAGAGGAGACAAAAACATTTACCCTGTGAAGTCTAAAAGAAATTCCTACCATTGAGATACTGTGGCAAGTATCTACTTCTGCACTTTAAATTAGTGAAAGTGCAGCTCCTGGAGTACCTACAGGACTCTTTCAATTATGGCCATATTGACAGGACCACCTGAACAAAGTAGCTATGATGAATCAAGTCTAACATTTCACAGCTTCCCCACCCCCCACCAAGATATGCACTTTGGGTTTGTCCTTTCCTTTGACGGAGTTGCAATTAACAGAGATTAATGAATCTACTTCAGACCCCAGCTTCCCAGCCACTGCCTAGCTGCTCAGGCCTGCATCATCCACACCTGGGTCTTTGGACACATCTTAGCCAGTGCCACCATCCCTGCTCTCTTCCCAGCCCTGTAACCGTATGACTGCTCACCTAGGTTCTCCCAGTTCACTCATGTTTTGTGAGGATAGCATATGATTGTGTAATTTTTTCCATGATGATCAGCAGCCCAAAAGGTCCCAGCTTTGTAAATCTGTCTGAGCTGCTGTTCACTAGAATACCCCCAAGGCACCTTTGGAGAGCAGCTGTCCAGGACACATACAATCAGCCAGGTGCCTGCAGAATATATGAGGCTTAGTGTCTACACCCTGAACAGTTGCTTGTACCCCAGCATCCAGGCGTCATGAAGTGTTGCCTGGATTTACCATAAAAGCATGGTACGAAAGGTAAAATATTCCCTGAAACCACTGGATTTACTGTGGATCAGGAATGACACAGTATGTTATATATATTTCTCACCAGAAAATCTCACTCAAGATCATTGCTGCTTTCCTAATGGTGTAAAAGGAGGAATATGTGAAGGCTAGAGTAATCTGATTACTCATTCCTTCCTCTCAGACCAAAGACAGACAAGGGGATAGGTGTCTTGCTATTGCAGTTTCCGCCTGCAGCACTTGTTCTTGATAAGCCAGCAAAGTGCTCCCATCAGATCAAACATACATGCTTCCTCCATTGCTGCTAGGAGCTGATGGCTGGTCACAGGCCTCCATGGGGACTTTGCTGCATAGACCACCTCCAAGTGAGCAAGGAGCCAGGGCAGGTAACTCTGACCCATCTGTTACAAATGCCCTTTGCTCTTTAAGAAAGAAAAATCTTCTCTATACCACCAGGTGTCCTACCTTTCTAGATAGCTACAGGGTCACCGGGTCTAAACCACGAACTTCTGAAGCTGGTAGGGCAGTGCTGCTGATTTCAATGGGGTTTGGAGCTGGACCGCTGCGGGTCAGGGAGAAACGTAAGCCACAAAATTAAGGAGAAAATTAATTATGCAGGCCAGCAGCGTTCCTGTTTTAGTCCCTTGGATCTTCCCAATGAGCAAAGGATGGACAAGATATATTGAAACTGTAACTTAAAGTCTCCTTTGGTTATTCTCTGAAATTTTGCTTCTTTCTCTTCCTTCTCTCATGGTATATTTTTGGTATTGTATATTCTCTCGATCCTCCAAGTGCAACAAAACAATATACAAAACACCAACAAAAACAAGAAAAAAAAAAAAGAAATCCAACATTGAGTGCATTAGTAATGGTGACAGAAGTTGTACTTACACATGAATTTGGTCTGTGAAGGATAATTCTGCAGCCTTATAAAAGTGAGAAAATATGTTTTCACCCTCCAGATTTGTGTTCTTTAGCTACACGTGCAGAAAACTTTAGAAGAAATGCCTATATTTGAAGACAGCTGGCTAAAGCCTCCAGAGATGAACATCTTACAAATGAGACGTATTTACATATGAAAAAAAGCAGTACTGACAGTTACCACCCTGCACCAAATGCAAACTCTGAGTTCAGCACAACTTAAAATGGTAAGAAATTCTGATTGGAGAGACACACCAAGGAATTAAAAGCTTGATCCAAAGCATATTGAAATTGATAATAAGGCTCATGTTCACTGTGACGGGCTTTTGATTAGGTCTCGTTGGTATTTGATTCCAGAGAACAGATTTTTATCTCCACGGTCCACTGCAGCTTTCTTCAGCTGCAGCTGTGCAACGCTCCAGACTTTGGTCTCACAGAAATCTACACTAATCTCCAATTTAAATTTACCTTGTCCCCAGTACCCACCCTGTATGCTAGATCATATTCAATGCACAACAAATATCTTCCAGGACTTGTGAGCTTAGAAAAGCTGAACTCAATTCAGTTTGGGTTTCAGAAAACCATTCTCTAAATTAGACAATTCATTCCATGTTCCCCTACATAAGGAAGCATATCAATTTCTTAATAGTAAATAACTAACATGGCTCCAAGCACGCACACACACACACACACACTGTCTCCTCTAGGCGAATCCTAGACTTCTCAGGTTTATTGGGTATATTCACCTCCCTCTATAGTGCCTAGCTTTGCCTCATTCAGGCTGTTCAACTCATGCTGCCTCCAAAGTTTCCCCTTTTCTCAGAACATACTTCCTACTGTGCTTCTGCAAAAAATCCTCCCACCAACCCTTCCTCCCTGAGCTCCCACTGCAGTTTCCCCGCAAGTAGTTGAAAGAGTTTATTCACATCTTAGCAGCATTCCCCTTAGTTTGTGTATGTTAACAAAGAGCCTGCAGCAGCCGGCTGGCACTAACACATCTGAGCTCCTCTTCCCCACTTCCAGTTACTGCTGCAGAGTTGCACAAGGGAAGGCGCAATGCTTGCGAGTTGTGCTAGCTACAAGAGGAAATGGGAAATCTTTGAGCAAATTTGATTTGGAGGTTAGCCTGAGGGAAGAGCGATATTTTGATTTCTGAACAGTTGTAAGGTTCTGAGATTCAGTATTTGTGAAAAGAAAACCTGGGCCATCATATTTCCAAGTGAATGAGGTTACTCATGCTATTATAAGGCCTCGCTGTTGATGTGCTACTCCCCCAGAACATCAGAGATGGTGTTTCAAGGCCCAGTACTGCCCAAAGCAGGGGAGGCTAAGTGCAGTCCCCCGTCATGGCCAATAGGTGATAATCTTCCTTTCTCTCTGGACTGGTAAAACTTACTTGATTATATAATGTGCTTGACTAACAGTCTTGGGTTTAGGAGGTTCACCTCTAGTGTAGGAGATTTAGGTTCCTCTCTGCTTTGACTGATTCAGGCAGAATCTCATATTTGAATTGTTTGAGAGATTCTGCTTCCCCACTGTTTCACCTTTTTGTTTAAATAAGAATGACCAGCCACATGGTTTTAATCTCTTTAACTGGGTAGCTAACACTTACCAGGAATAAAGCAAGTCATCCTTAAGGAGAGAGCTTACACCTGCATCAATTCTGATAAGCAAAACCATGTATTTGTGCAAACAGTCATTCCCAAAATACACATGCAAAATAAAACTGTTCACCCAAGCTGCTACTAATACTGAATGAACAATAAAGAGCTGATTGGTCAAGTATTGAATATGGGATTGGGTGAAGTGGTCATTATCTGTCCCGGGGTAAAGCTGATGGAGCTACCTAGAGAGTAACTCTCAAGAAGAGACAGCCTAAGTGCTCCATTTTGCAGTACTACCTCAGCTTTAGTTGTGACTTTATCCTCTAAAACCTAGCAGTAATCTGTAACCCAGGTAATTAAGCCTGCCTAAGAGCAAACGTATTTGCTCTTCTCCTGGTTTTGCTGCATGCTTCACTTGTTATAGGCCATTTTAACAAGCCCATTCAGCTGCGTTTAGTCTTTTGAGATGTCAGATTGATTTTTGTTCTGGCTACTAGACATTGCTCAAGATCATACATTATGGACAGTACCTCACTGTCATCTAAGCCACTGCTGTAGTGGGGGCTGTTTTGTAATGTAAAAACCCAGCTGTCTGCTGCTATGTGATAAGTACTAAAAATGGTACATTGCAATCCAAGCTACTGTAGAATTATAGCCAAGAGAGGATTACAAATGGGACGGCTGCTGTAAGGAAAGGCTGTATGCAGTTGCACATATGCACTCCAGTGGTTCTTATCATGGGAGGGGAGAACAGCATTTTCACTTTTAAGAAAAATTTCTCTCCAGGGTGTACTACTGCTACCTTGCTGCCAATTAGTGCTTCTTGGCAATGAACAGAGACCGTATGCTCGTATGCCATGATATTTGATTAACAACTCTAATATGGAGTCACCTGAGGAAGGAGCGGTGTCATTAACACGAGCAAAAGGAATCGATAGCTGTAGCATTGTCTCTCTGAAATATTTTGTGGGAAAGAGAGGGAAATAAAATGAAATAAAATAGAAAGGAATTAGAACAGGAGAATAATGATCCTAGCTGTCCTTAGACAGCTCCTCAGAGAGGAGGCAATTGACAGCTTTTGCTTGGAAGGGGCTGTTCCCTTCCCCCATGCAATAACCTCTATCTGGTTACACGTTGCTGAACTAGATTGAATCCCTGCAAAGAGGAAGATGACATCCACAGGCAAGCCTTGGGACATCTGAACGGAAACGTTTGTAGGCTCACAATTTGAACCTCAGACAAGTCCATAAATGCAATTCTACTCATGGGAGACATGGAGAATATCATGATAGTCTTGGAGAGGTTGGCGCTGATGTACAGCCCTGCTGCTAGCTCATGATCTGATCTTTCTTGTAGTTTAACAACCCAACTTTAACAACCCAACAATCTGAAGAAGTATATAGGAGAAAGAGAATTATCAGTATCTTTATGTAGCAGGCTCCTTGTGTAAGACACGTGCAAGTAGGAATACAGAAATTTGATTTAGTACCTGAGTTTGACAAATGCAGACCAGAAGGCACAATTTTACTAACACATGTTCATCCAGCTTCCAATGAAGCCAAATGGGAGACAGACGAAAGGAAGTACCTAAGGCCAAAATGGGTCCACAAAATACTGAAATGCTACCTTTTTGCTCCAGCATTCGCACATTCACTGTGGAATACAGCTTACACAGGTATTTGGATCAATGTAGCACACCTGAGTCACTGTAGTATCTTATTTTCTGCAAGATACAAGAAGCTTGTGTGAGGTTTACAGCCTGAGACATGACAGATTCCTGAGGGCCAAGTCTTCCCCTCTACGACTTTTTTATTAATTTGTTGCTATAAATGCTACAAGTATTCGATTTAAACTCAAACCTTCTACCTGAACATGCTGTGCTTTTTGCCCTCAAATTGCTTATCACTTCAGAAAGTAAATGACCAAGGAAGAAAAGGGAAGGTCACAGAACCGTTTAATTCTCAGCTTTTTGCTCTCACAGTTCCATTCCATAGACAAACCGTGGATAACAAAGGCAACATCAACATGAACATTTCATGCTTCCCAAATAGAAAAATGCCATATACAATCATTAAATGGCACATACAAGACTGAAGAGACTCACAAAAAGCCTGACTAACAGCAATAGAAAACACAACCAATGTCAAAGACTTGAACTGAGAAAGAAAAATTCTTCAAAGGAGCATAACCCAGATACCACAATAGAAATGAGCCCAGAACAAAAGTCAAGGTTTGCATTTCTACCCTCCTGGCTTAGATGGGAGGTTTGAACAAGGTAGCTCTAAGGCAACCAAGATTTAGGACCAAACCTCATGAGAACAACAATCTTTCTCCTCTCTGAATACTACCCAAGGACATGCTCATCAAGACATTCATGTAATCCCCTTCCTCCACTTTCATGTCCCAATTGTACTGAATTATGGACACTGGAAAAGAAAAAATCTGATGGCACATTTTGATTGGGACAAAATGATTTTCTCGGAAATACATGCGATAAAATCATCACAGATTACAAAGCAAATCTCAGCTGGTTAGTGTGACACAAGGGCATTTAAGAAGTAGCTCCAACTGCCCAACTCCTGTTATTGCCTTCCAAATAAAAATTAATTTAAGAAAAAACAGGCAAAGAAGAATCATAAGGTTCATAGTCTGGTTACGCAGGGGCAAGATGACTTTAAGGACAGGGTTGCAGCACTGACCTGAATTCAGGAGAAAATAAAGTAAGGGAAGCAGAACAGCATTAAAAGCTCTCTTGGTGCAGCTCTTCAAAACTGAATCACTTGATGCCAGAAAGCAAAACTGAGGCAGGGAACTTTGTGGGAAGCCCTACTAAGTGCTCACTGACCTCATGAATGGGAAAGGGGTCAGGCACTCTGCACTATAATTTAGGGAATTATAAAATATTCTTTATTTTGAAGAAAAATGTGCTACAGACAGGTCTTTTAAATTAGGCAGTCGCAAACATAAGCACAGAAAATATTTTAGGAGGATGACAGCAGGAAGAACTCTGAAGTGCAAGGACCCAATCTGCCTGGCTGCATCATTCCCCTAAGACTATGTTGAAGATCATTGGTGTAGTATCTCTATGGCCGTGCAACTTCCATTAAACAGTACAAAAGAGAACACTTTTATTCTTTTACAGATGCTGCCTTCCAGAAAAAAGCCTGTGTAACCAACTCGATCTGCAGGATCTTCTCATAAGCAACATGATGCACATCTCACCTCACTTTACTGCTGCCTTTCCCATGGATGTACAGTGATGAGGGGATCTCAGGGACAGGCCATCTGCCTGAATAACTTAATGATAGGAATTGTGTAAAATGTCGCAGGCTACCCAGAACAGCCAGGAAGAAAATATATTTTTGCCTTGTTTTGTTCTATCAAGTGATGTGTTTATTTCCAAGAGTGACAGTGGCGTAGCTGTCCATGTGTGCTAACAGCGAGGTAATACTCTCAGGCATTTAGACAGCGCATGGAGATTTTAACTGTCAAGGAAAAATACTTCTCATGCTACATAATGCATCAAAGATTTGATGCACTCTTGTTTATTTCACTCTAGGATGACATAATGGGATTTCTTTTTTTTCAAAGTAGACACAAGCACTGAGGTTAATGGTGGATCCGTAAATAGACCTTGTAAACATTCACAATATTTAGCCCTTTAAAATGAGATTCAGCTAATGATATGTTCAGAGGCATGAAGTTAATTGTTTTCACTAACCAGAAATGCAGAAACTGCCATTATTTCCTGCAAATGGCTTTTACGTTTCAGATATCAAACAATGTCAAATAGACTATGGTTTATGTCAGATGCACCGTACATTCACCTCAACACTCTCATCTCGCAAAATAAAGCCTCCAGGCAGGAGAAGAAAGTAACTAGAAAGGATGTGCACAGCTTCATTCCTGCCCTTGATGGAGAGCCATACAGGTACAACCCTCACCAAAAAGTGTTTGCAGTTGTGGGGTACTGGAAAAAAATTGGCCAAAACTAAACTAATTTTTCCAATTTTGCAACTATACTGCCTCCTTCCCATACTTCAAAGCCAGAGATTTGGTCTTATTTACCCTTTTTCCATTTTATGTGAGAGAAAATTCATGAGGCTTGTGAGACTTTAATAATAAGTTAATTAAGATGTAAAATAAGACTGAAAAGCTTTGCAGACTGAGTTCAGACTGTCTTTCTATCTTCAGTTTATCTAACCATCTTTGTCCAAGGAACTGAACTAAAATTTTCCTGGGATGTTATTTCACTGTTTGGTTCAAAAGACAAAGCAATTACTGTTTTCTTGTTTCTCTTCCTCCCCCACTATTCACTTAGGGCTCAATACAGATTATGACTCTGGAACAACAAAAATCAAATGAAAATCAATTCAGTGGTTTTTGAACCTAAAAGACTGCAGTCTCATGTAGATTCAAAGCTGATTCATGTTAAAGCAGGATAAAACTACAGCCCTCAAAGCTGGAGTAAATTACCAAACACACTGAAGTTTGAGTGTTTATAGAGTCAGATTAAGCAGGCTCAGCTTCCATACAAATCCCCGAACCTCGTAGTTCTGTGAGGGCAGGTTGGAGGCCTTCAGATCTAACAAAGGCTTGCCAGGCAGTGAGGTAACAGAGTTCTGATCTAAGTGCAAAGAATTATCAGTGGCAAAACAAAAACACACATAAAAATCCCAAAGCACTGCTTTGTAAAACCTTCATAACTAGTTAGTGGTGTGAAGAAAAAATGAGGTTTTCAATCCAAACTGGACATCAGGAATCTGGGCTCTCTTCAGACAAAGGACAAAAAACTGGAGCACAAAATTTTGTTCTTAAAGAAACCCCATGCATTCCTGATTAAGAGATGGCAAACACAATTCCTAAGAGAGATCACCAGTATTTAAAGCCATGTGAAGCTGAATGTTCTCTGAAACTCTGTTATCAAATTTCTCCCTCCTGTTCTTTATGCTGACATCTTTCTCCTGTCCCTCTCTGCCTTCCTACAAAATATATTTAAAGCCAGTGTGGATTCTGGTCTGTAAGACATCTAACTTTACCCTAACCAGGCAGCCCATCTCAGAATACATTTAAAATAATCTAATAACTAAATTACAGTAACAGTCATTTGGAAGTCGCAACATGCCAACAGTCATTACACAGAAGGCCTTGATATTCCACAGTTTTCTCATTTTAAGAGACATAGGAAATAACTGGCTCTGTCTAGTGTGGGCTGAGATAGCTAGACATCTAGTGTCAACAACTTTACTTATGTTTCAGAGTTCATTAAATCCACAAGGTACCTATTAACCAACTATTCTTTCCTTTGGCATCTGTGAAGATCTGACTCCAACTTACATTGATAAAGCTTTAGCAAAATTTGCTAAAGTTTCATCAACATGAAGTTGGGAGTCAGGTCTTCACAGCACCTTTTTGCTAAAGTAATATAACTTGGAGGTCTCCCACTCACTTCTGCTGTCATTTATACCAAAGAGCATGAAATGCTAGCCCTTGAGGGTATGAGAAAAGCCTGTTATCAGTTGTGTTTCACTCCCACTCTACACAGCCTAAATGCAGCATATCTATTGTGAAAAATCAACAAATCTAACTTGATCTCCTGGCCTTGGCCAGGTGATCACTCCAGAACTGGAATAACCAGGTTCAATTTAGATACAACTTTCTCACCTCATGCTCTTTTATTATCTTTCCCTTTGCTGAAGTTTGCCATCCCTATATAACAGACAGATAACGTGAGCATCTTTCATCAACCTCAAGGCCAGGCTTGATTGAAAATACCAGAGGGCTGTGTTTTTACAAATTAAAGGAGCACGGACCCTGAAAACAAAACAAAACAACCCTTTCCTAAAAAGACCAATGACTTTGGATCACCCTATCCATGTTCACTATGTATTTGTTTTGAAAATATTCCAAAAGGGACATGGTTACTTACGCCAACATTGCCAAATGCTTTATTACACAAATGCTACCATCTGGAGGAAAAAAGATCTAGAGACTGTTTAGCCAAGATAAATTATATTTTAACTCTGAGATATGAATGCATGTGCCTGGGAGGTCTCAGCTGGGGAGTCCGATGAGCTTTTCAAAATTGAGAGTTCCCACAGCTTCTGAAGCTGACTGATGGGTTGACTGCAGGAGCAATTACCAGAAAGAGTGGGCCAAACCTTCCTCAGTTCATTTCCTCTTATATGTGCCTGGATTCCTGGCACAAGAGCTTCCACCCCCTTACATGGGGCTGTGATACTCTCCAAGGAGTTCTGGGCCCGCAAATAGAAAACATCTTCATCTTCACAACTGACCATCGACATGTCATGTATTATATTTTAAAGAACCTCTACTTATTTCAGACAGTATTGCACTCTAGACAGCCAAACATCATTTGCAGTAACATTCTGACATGCATTATGTAGACAGAATGCTTCTTAGTTTAGATATTTCTAGCACTAAGTTTAGGGAAAATGCTAAGCATTTTTTCTGAAATATTTCAAAACAAGTATGAGAGTTCACAGAACTAAAAACAAAAAACCTGCTGCAGTATGTTACAATATTTAGGCATCAGGCATATTGCAGCTAACTGTATATATTTTTGATGCAAAGCAGACTTGAACAAGATAAAAGATTGCCAACAGTGTTCATTTCGAAACATCCTCCCCTCAAAGCCAGCATACGATTGAGAAGCATTACACTTTTCTTTGCACATGTAGGGAAGCCAAGACACGAACAGTTACGCAACATAAAATATACAATATACGCCAGTAGCAGATTCAAAAACAGAATGCAGGTTTCCTGATAACTATTACTGTGATACTTAATGTTTAAAAATGCAATCAAACAAACAACCCAGGAGTGTGCACCTGGTTAGAAATCAAACTAAATTATTCGTTAGCTGGCATAAATCAGTATCCTTGAAACGAGCAACAGCAGTTTGTCCAGCAATATACTGCTTTTAGGGGCAGTGCTGGAAGGATGACACTCAAGTTGACATCTCCAGCTAATGATCTGACCCAGCCTGTGTGTTTAAGTAGTAAAGAAACAGTGCCAGAGGAGAGGAAAAGAGTCAGTGAATACAAATGCTACGGTAATATGGACTGGTAGGAAGAGCATATTTTAGTGACTTGGAGATGAACACATAGCATCACTCTCAAATCAGCCTGGGTCATGGCAAAGGAGCCATGCAATCTTCAGACTTCAGCATCAGATATTGTGTCTCTGCCACTCATTCTAATTTTGTTTACGACTTGATATTTTTTCTTTATTCTCCAGCTCATTCCATCTTTTGAAGCCTTTGTTACTATGGAAACAATTACAGCGATGGTCTACACATAGCCTAGTGATACCTCAGAGTGGGAAAAAAAAAGAAAAAGTTTTGAGCAAAAATTACTTAGATTTGAAATCATAAAGCACTATAGGGCAGTTTATTGCCTCTCCTTTAGCTCCCTAATTCACTGCTGATAAAGTCAGAAAGGTTAGTTTACCCAGTTTAAATAGATGTTTTTGCCTGAAGTGAATTAGGGGAGTACTCACACAAACACACACAAACACAGAAAACAAGGCTGTGCCACATCTGCAGCTGGAAATGTCCGGCAGCTGGGCACTGCAGAGCCTTCATCTGGAGAAGGACCTTCATGGACTTTGATGCATAATAGTGTATATGATACATATATCATATGTATATGATACATGATACATAGCAAATTAAATTTTCCATGGACTGTTCTTTGGGATCTATGCCACAAGCAAGGAAAGTCTCAGGTCCATGCCATAAAATTTTCTTAACCTTCAGAATAAGGTAGCTAGATACAGACTGCTTATGAAGGATGGTGTCCTGACCATGTGACCTCCAAAAACAATCCACTGGACCTTTTTGGAGAAATACCATTTGATCCACGTTGAAATCATACCAGAGCCATTCTAACAGTTCAGCTGAAGAGTGGGTTGTACCTGGGAACATAGCATTGGGAGTTTTTTTTAGTATAGACATAGCCATAGGGCACAACTATCTTGTCAAACATCCTGAAAAGAGGGTCAAGGAGCACATTTAAGAACTAGCCCCTAACTGTCTGCACTGCTTTACTGCTAGCTGACTCACTGGCTCTGTTTTGAACGGCTCCAGCCATCTCCCTCCAAAAATAGTCTGCTACAGAAAGAGCTAGCTGTAAATTCTGCAAATGTGATCCAGTGAATTCACATGATTTGGGGGTCAGGTACTTATCTGTGGCCCTCCTTCCTTCAGTGAAGCATTACAGCCATGCCTTTTATGTCACAGGAGCCATTAGAGCAAGTGTGTATACAAGTACGTAGCTCTTCCCCGCAGCACACAAACCCAGCTGCTTAGATCCTGAAGAATAGCAACCATTGAAAAACATGACCACAGACAGAGATTCAAACCCATTTCCGAAACGAGCCTGAGGTGCACCCTAGGGAGTAACCGGCTTAAGGAGAAAATTGGAAAGGTACTTGCAGAAGAAGCTGGCCATGCCCAGTAGCAGTGAGATCCTGCTGCAGCTGTGGAGAACAAAAGGACAAGTTCAATGGATGAAACCCTGTAGCAATATTGCAGTACATCTACTATATAATTGGTTTGCTTCAATTAGAAGTTAGTACTTGATGCTAGATGGCTCTCAAATCAGATTATTTTGAGAAGAACAAGAAAGACAGCATTTATTCATTGTCAGTTGATTATTTCAGAGACTTTTTTAGATACGTGGTCTGTAGTTTTTTATTTGTAGTATATGGAATGATGCTTAGGAATGTATTGAATTCTGTTTTCCCAATGTCCAAGTATTTTTTTCTCCAGTATCATTTCTCATGGTCCAGCACTAAAAGAATTTTTTTTTTTTTCCAAAGATGCCTTTCTGCACAGAAACACTTTCTTGTTGCATTTCTGATCTGTCCGTTCAGGTGCAACGGATTTTAAGGTATATTTATTATCTTCCACTATATATGCCACTTATCTTCAAGAAGTTCTTTACTGTTACTAATTTCTAGTCAGGAAGAAATCCCTTGAGCTTTCCCACAATATTGTAATATACCGAATCTTATTAACTAGTGATATTTTTTTCTCCCAGGAAAAGAACTGATTTATTAAATCCCCTTTGACTTCACTGTGAATTTGGACTGAACAAGAAATATAGATATGAGTGTGAGATGATGGTAAAATCTGGAAACATAAAGAATCCAGTTCCTCCGTGACTTTGAGAACTAAGTGGAGCTCTCCATCAGAACGGAGCAAGTCTCGGTTTTGGTGTTCGGCTGTTCGAATATGGAAAACATGCCTGGACAGTGGGCAGCAGCAATTCCAGCAGGCCTCTCAAAAATGCAAACATGTACTGAAGATGAGTGTTCTTCACAATTTTTTTTTTTTTTTGCAGAGAGGGAGGAACAACTCTGGAAAAAAAGTTTAAGTAATCAGAGCTTAAGATATGAGCTGAACTCCTCACTGCTCATAAGGATCCAGTCATAGTGCTCTACAGCGGCTGTGCTTTATGAAACTCCATCACAGCTCTTGGACAATTTATTGGCGCACACATCCACTGTAGAGCCATATANGGAAAAAGGTTTAAGTAATCAGAGCTTAAGATATGAGCTGAACTCCTCACTGCTCATAAGGATCCAGTCATAGTGCTCTACAGCAGCTGTGCTTTATGAAACTCCATCACAGCTCTTGGACAATTTATTGGCGCACACATCCACTGTAGAGCCATATACGCTTTCCCATTGAACAGCCACAGCAACAAATACTTGCTTTGAAAATAGTTCTAATAGAGACAGATCCTTCTTATTGAGGGTGTGATATCAGTGTCAGTATTTTAAAGAGAACAGAGAGAGAGCTAGAAAGCTCCATCAGTCCCAGAGAAGTCTGTTCTGGAAGGAGAGCTAAGCATCTTTCAGTATCAGTTTCAAACATATCAAAGCAACTTTCTGTGATTAGATTCCATATAAAATTGGATGATCCTGATCTTATTTCACAGCAAATGAAAATGTAACAATTATGAAAAAAGTCAAATTTGCACATTTACATATTTCATGTAATCAGCAGAAGTGGAGGCATATACTGAAGCAGAGTGGTATCACAAACTGTGTATGACTTGTATTATTCTTGTGTGACTTTTCAGTACATTTTCTCTGAATGAGGTTGAAAGTCATGACATTAGTTCAATGAACTTCATACATACAAAACACATATTTCTGCATGAAAACATATATTTTTGCCTGAGAAGTGATACTCATCATTTTAAGTAACACTTTGGATATAGGGTAAGTTTCTAAGAGCATCTCTCCCTTCCCCATAGACTGTAGCAGGTGCCTGAATGACCATATTACGTTAGATATCTAGCTTTTAGTTGACTAAAATTGAGATGTATCCTCTCACTTAAGAGGACTGTCTCAAAAGGCATCACAAATTTTAGGTTCAATTTAGGAGCCCAAAATTGTTAGGCAAGACCTCAGCAATAATGAGACTCTGAAAGCCTGAGTGGTTTTAAAAGCTGAAAAAAATCCCTTCTTGAAAAGCAAACTTATTTAGAAACTAAGTTATTACTGTGTGAAAATATACAGAAACCCCACTCCAGCCTTCTCACTAAATTACATTTTCTGGATGTGCATGTTGACATGAGCAACTTTGAAATCTATGAACAAGGGGAAGCATTGAACACAGGGCTGGAAGGGTCCTTGAGAGGACATCTAATGCATCTCTTGCTTCAGAAAAGGACAGTGTCCTGTCTTAAACCTAGGTTGTGCTCATCAGACACTGGTTCTGCTTTTAACATCTTCACTGTTGAAATTCCCATAGCCTCTCTAGGGAAGCTATCCCCATGCTTCACTCATTATCTTGAGTGCTAGGAATATTTTCATACTGTCAAATCTGAATCTTGCTTACCGAAATTTACTTCTAATCTCTCTGATCATCTGAACACTATTCTCTTATCTTTGCAACACCCTTGTATGTGTTCAAGGAGTGCTGTCGCATGTTTCTGTAATCATTCTTCCTTTGGAAGAAGAAATCCTAGTTCTGTCAATCAGTTCGTGATTGTCAGACTAGAAAACCAGGCTCTCCTCTTGGAGCTCTCCAGTATATGTTTCAGTTTGCTGCAAATGCATGTTCTTCCAATTAAGGGAATTTCATCTGAACCAAATTGCTATTCAAATAACCTATTAAGACTATTTTGTGCTATCAACTCTGAAGTATTCACCACTGATTAAAGTGACCTTTTCCATGAAGAAGAATGGAAATTCAGAGTGCTTCAAAGTCAATGAAACAATAATAGGTCTCATTCATCTCTTACCTTGGCTGGCTTGAAATTCAGTAACTTAGAAATACCAAGGAACAAAACAACTCAGCATGATCATATGGGGACACCACCAAAAGATTAAGGTGGCTAAAGCTCACAGGACAACACCTTGTTGATCAGATATAAACACTTGTCAACTCTTATTTGAAAATTTTAACAACTGTATAAAAGGGCAGCGTTATTATACAAATCTGTAGTGGTCTATTAAATTGTGAAAACAGAAACTATAATAACAGGTTTTCAAAAGCCAGAGTGAAGTAGTTTTCAAATTCTAATTATTAACAAAGAGAAAATTTCTGAAATAATTCTGCCATCTTTGCTGACTTTGTTCATGCAACCTATGAGCAGGAGGAAAACTAACTGTCTTTAATGTAATTACATCTAGTATATACAAAAGAAAAAGATGAAGTTAGCTACGCATTTCAGATATATGACAAGGAAAAAAGTTATTTATTGAACCCATTTGAAACAGGAAAATAATTAGTGAAGGACAGGTTTTAAAATAAGGAAAAGGGACACACCACAGTTTAATGGAATGAGAGGATTTCAAAACTCATATAACCAAAGCTCAAAACATTGTGCTGTGTCCCAGAAACCAAAAAAACCCGAAATCCACAAATATGTCCAGTCTGGTTGAAAAAAGAAGTATTTGCAGTCATGAGTGATTCACCTTTTTCTCAGGAATCAAATCGTGGGAGCTGTAAAGTCTTGAATCATGTGTTAAATAAATATTCAAAATAAATTTAGTAGCAGTGACATACTGATTTCCCCTAAGAAAGCAAGTAATAGGAGAAAGTATGTCAGATTTCCAAGGGATCCTTAATAAGCTGTCCAAGTTAAATTTGTTTATCATCTAATGAATCACTGCATACCCAAAATTAATTAAAGCAATTACAGCTAATTAACGTGCATAACTGGCTTCTTTTATTGCAGAAACTTGACACATAGATCCAACAAAAAACTCACTGTAGCAAATAAAATTCCATAGTCATCAATTGTATTTTCTCCAAGTCTAGAACATGTTTCAGTTTTGTATCTGGAAGACAAACACTTTCCTCTTTCCTTTCCCATAAGATATATCAAGATTTCAGAAATTCTTGTTTCACATTCTACCCATTCAGGAATCAAGTTCTAGGCCTTGCTTTAGACAGTGATCTTCTCCCAAACTGAGGCCATCTCCTTAAATATCTCAATTAAACTGACATGGTCTCAGAAGAAAAAGTGTGTTATCCAACAAATCAGCATCTACATATGAAAAAAGCAACTTGTTTAGAAGAGTCCCTGTCAATATTCTCTCTACCAAGTAGAGATTCCAAACCCCTGTCCTACAACTGCGGTCTCTCAGATGCACCGTTTTGAGATCCTGTAGTGGTCCACATCAAGAAGGAAGTTCATTACCTAAACATAGGATCAGGACCCCAGTCATTAGTAACAAAATGAAAATAAGTTCAACATTTCAACGAAACTTTTAATTGGCTTTGCAAAGCTTTGAATTTGTAGAAATGAAGGTTTCCTTATATTGAGTTTGATCAGAAACATGAACACCTGACACGGAACAACAGGTAAGTTGGTTGGAGGGATCTTCTGGTGATTATCTAGTCTCCTAAAGTCCCAAGCCTCCTGCTTGGGACTACTGCCAACACCCAACCAGGTGATCTGTGGCTTTTCCTCGCCAAGTCATGAAAACCTGCGAGGATGGAGATTTCATTATATCCAACTAACAGGTTCCTACTTGGTGCCAAACTCCTAGCAGAATGCTTTTTGCAAT
Source organism: Steatornis caripensis (assembly GCA_013398225.1). Lineage (NCBI taxonomy): Eukaryota > Metazoa > Chordata > Aves > Caprimulgiformes > Steatornithidae > Steatornis > Steatornis caripensis. The sequence continues at coordinate 172,737 of VZSC01005216.1, forward strand.
ATCCAGTCTGAACTTGCCAAGCTTTAATTTGCAGCTATTGCCTCATGCTACCCCATCTTCCACTGCTGTTTGGCTCTGTCATTTTTTAGCTCCCCATGAGCAGTTGTGGCTGCTATGAGACTGCTCCTTACCCTCCCCTCTGCCAGACTAAATCAGCCCAGCTCCCTCCCTCACTCCCCGGGCCTCGCTGCTTTTATCCTGGCAGCTCTCTGCTGGATCCAATCCAGTGTCTCAGCAGCCATCCTGAAACGGGGAGCCTCAAAACATGACACAGTAATCCTGGGGCAGCCTCACCACCACTGACAAAGCTGGGTTGGTAATTCCTCTTGTTCTGACACCCACGCTCTCCTGATGCAGCCAAGCACGCGGCTTGCCTTTTTCATGATGAATGCACAGTGCTGGCTCCTGTCCAGTCGGGCACTCACTGCAACACACAGGTTCTTTTCGGCAGGTTTCTTAGCCCATCAGTTCCTTGCCTGTACTCATAAGTGGGTTTCTTTTTCAATCCAGGCATGTTAATTGGGCCCTATAAGAGCCATCATCTGGACAAAAAAGACACACTGAATTGCCAGTGTCTTTATGATCCATATAGAATTAATACAACAAGAGGATAAAGCGTATTACGTCTCTGATATGTTGATATCATGCTTACACACACTGATTACATTATACTGCTATTCTAAAGCTATGTAATTCCCTCCCAGAGCATGAACACTATCAGACAAGATGAGCCCTTGGAAGACTGATCCTCCAGTCCTTACTCAGTTTTCAGGCTATCAGTTGAGACACTGTCATTAGCTGGCATGGATAAAAACTTTAAATATACTTGCATAAAATGTGTTCAGTGCAAGAAAGAGTGAGAGGTTGAAATCCCATAGACTCCAGATGAACTTTTCCCTTATTCCCACCTTTTCCTCTAAAGTGTGCCCAGGTAGGTCCAGGCATACAACCTACACATCAGCAGCTTTCCGTTGTTACTCTGAGAGAGCGTCCTGGTTAAATGTCTCCCATTTCGTGTCCTGTCCTTGTCCCACAAGTTATTAAAGTGGAGAAAAACATTTTTTCACATTCCTGCTATCTCTGGAAAAAAGTAGTTTCATATTCTTAGCAAGAAAATACTCCAAATACTGACCTGTGCTTTTTAATACCCATAGAGAAAATGCGAAGCTTCTTAATCACATTCTGTGTGTCTGAACCCAAGCTTTCCTAAGAAATGAAACCTGTGGACAGCTAGCAGTGTTATTTCTTATTAAGCGGTAGAGGGCCAGGATCAAACAAAGAGCTCATATTGATAAAAATCAGCTAATACCTGTAGACGCAATCAAGCTTTTAAAAAAAAACCAGTCGGATACAGCATTTTGAGGAACTGTTCCAAACAGCTGTAATACTTAACTTCGTGTTATCAATTTCACTTTGGAGTAATGTGAATTTCTTTCAACTCTTTTGGATAAAAATAAAACTAAAATATTTGTCTCAAAAACATTACTGAAAATATTTTTTTTTAATAGAACAAGTAACCTACATTACTTACACTGCAAAGAAAAAAAAACGGGAGTTTTAACATTTTCCAGTGAAAATAGCTCTGAATTTTCTATCAAGCACTAATGAGAAATGAAGTAAGAATTTATGAATTTTTCTTTAAAATATTCAACAAGTTAGTGGAGCAGGACCAGCAGTGTTTTCTTTGGAATAAAGGAATTATCAGAAGTTAGAGAAAAAAATTCTTGGAACCTGGAATATATTTCAGTGTGGTGTCTTTTCCTGACACTAGAAGTCTCGTGTACAATTAGACTAGATAATACAAGTATGCTGTAAAGGGCATTGCAAAGACTTATGTAGCATTTCCTTTTGGGAAAACATATTATAGATCTGGCAAGGAATCTTAAGTACTTCTTTTTGTCTAGGAGTTGTTAAGAAAATATGCATGCTTGTTAACAGTGCTCTGTATTACTGATTGTTAAACATTCAACTATTCAGAAAGGATTCCTCACTCCTGCCACAGAACCTAAATCTGGGTACTGGAAAAAGGACACAGTAAATAATGCATCAAGCTAATTATCCACAGGTTGTAATAAATGCCAGAGCAAGATAAAACTCATCTCTTGAAATTAGATTCTGTAACTTTTTTTCAGGAAGGCAATGCCATGAACTGCATAGCATTGGTTGAAGAAGGACTTGTTTCTAATAGAACACAAGACAATTAGCTCAACACAAGCTCAAAACCAGAGGAGCAGCAAATATGCGGGCATGGAAATACACTCTAAAACCTGAGGTCATTTCTGAGGCTTTGCTCTTGGCCTGGACAGGCAAAGCTGGAGTGAACAGCACGGTTTAGAATTTCCACAGGTCTTAATCTGATGTACCAGTGTAGCCTGGAGTAGGGCATACTGCCCCCCATTTCCTGCCCAAGGCAAAACACAAAATCAATCGCACAGACAGCGTTCCCCTCCTTGCCCTACCTCATTAACATCTGTTATGCTAGTGCAGGTATTTTCTAAATCAATGATCAAGAAATTAATCAGGAACCAATTTTGTCTGCAGAAAATATAGTTCTACAGAATCATAAAACAGCAGAGTATTTTACTTCCTTCCAACAATTAACTGGTTAATGAGTAGAGATTTTTGAACTGAAAACAAAAATTAGCATTTGTCAAGACATAAACAAATAACTAAAGCAAAAAATTTCATTTTAAATTAATGACAGCACCTTCCTGGTTGGTAGTCAGAAGCAGTGGAAAGCTGGCTTTCCAGTAAATAAAAAGCTTAGGAAGGAATTTAATGAAAAAAAGAGGGCCTAAATGAGTATTACTCCATCAGAACAGCTGCAGATTTGAAGACTAATGCTTTTAGCAAGTGATGCCAGAGCATTCCAGCTGTATGCAGAGAGAACAGATTGTTGCAAGGCAAATTAATGCCATACAGAGTTGAGTTGCTAGTATTGAAAAATTATGAGTCATTAATGATTTTCAGGTAAAAATAAAAAGACACAGAAGTATGAGTTATAGCGGGGAAAAAGCCAAGCAACTTAGAGAGCTCTTTTAATGAAGGAGAAAATTAAAAAATGCAGGTGAACAATACTTGAATCACAGTGAGTGTGTGAATATGTGTATTTTAATGCTTTAGAAAAATGAGAGAGAACACACTGCAGGTCTAGCAGAAGATGATTACAGCGACTGAGTCTGAAAAGCCCCATTGTGTTATATGGGCATAAGGAGAAGCAGAAAGCTCAAGAGCCATACGCACAAACATTTATTTGCTAACCTCAGTCATGTCACATGGTGGCTGCTAAACCCAGTCTCAAATTAATTCCTACACTTCAAACTCAGCTACTACAGCTGTCTATAAATAATAGTCCTTCAAATTCCATTAATTATGGACTTCATGTGGTGGTAAAATCCAAGCTGGACAGAAGCTTGTGTATGACATGACATATACAAAAAACCCCACATTACAAAAATAATTTAAAAATCATGGGTTTTGTCTCCTGGAAAACAGAGAAGTGTTCAGTTTAAGTGTTCTAAAACCAAACTTAGTTTTCAGTTTTTCATCAAAAACATGGACAATTTCAGAACAAAGAGGCATTCTGCAGAAACTTCTGTTTAGTTAAAGAGGCTATTTTCAGTGGAAACAATTCTCATATGAAAAGACCTATCCATATGCAAAGTATACTCTTAGAAATATTTATACATGGCTTTGAAAAGACAAAGATAAGCAAGAAAGAGAGATTAAAAAGACCTCTAATACCAGATATTATCATCTTGCATAGGTGCCCAAAAATTTTTGACCGGTGTCTTCTTAACCTTTTTTTGATAAGCTAAGCAGCTCAAGTTCATGGGATCCTTCATGGTTACACCAGCAAGAAATCACTTACAGGTTCTCTATTTAATCGTTTCCATTTTTTTCCTGTAAGCTTTCGAGTGTAGATGCACAGGGGCAAGTTGCATGCAGTCAGGAGCAAGTTGCCTGTTTAAAGTCAAAGCTCACATCCATTGCGGGAAAGTACAAGGACTGACATTAACCAACGTCCAAGGTGAAAATACTTAATCTAAATTCACAGAACTCCCATGCCTCCAAGTTCATAACAGCATTTATCTTTGTCAATGTAGAAGTTTCTATTACTGCTTGATGGTTTTCAAGATTTCTTCCCTTTTTGACAGTCTAGACCTTAGAATTAGGAAACCTGCAACAGCAAGAGTTTAGTTCATGTTCAAGACCTCTCAAATAGTCCTGGTTGGGGATTTAAAAAAAAAAGAGGAGGGGGAAGGGGAAGGGAAAAAAGAAGAAAGAACCCCCCTTGGCTTCTGACATTGAGGGTAACAGAAACAGCACTGTAAGAAGGGCCTGCAAAGCTGGTCAAAGCCTGGCAAATGAGACCCTTTCCAAAATGAGGTACCATAGGTCTACTGGTTTCACTGAGGGATAGCATAGGAGAGTATAAAAAGCAGAAGAGCTGCTGTCTTGTGGCTACAAGTTCAAAAAGCTAGCTCTAAAGGGAGCAAAAGCCCTACCATGTTTCTCATAAATGCGGCGGAGGAAAGGAGTGTTAAAATTAATGACTGGAAAAGCAGCAAAAAAGGTTCAGTTTGACAGACTGCCACCCCAGGGTTAGACTAAAAAGGGTATTTCCATGAAATGTCAGGAGATTTTCTAAAGGCCTGCACGACATAAAGGATTCAGATAGATTGTATTAAAGTATAGTCGGAAGCTGGGCTCCCAGCTGTCGTTTGGATTTGAAACCTCCCATGTGATCACAAGGCTCTATTCAAATATGCATATACATATTTACTTCACAATCTAAGTCCAAAGATACTCACACTAACTCCCAAAGCAGCTCTGTAGCACACAAACTCACGAGCACACTCTGATGTTTAGAAAAACCACAACAGACTGGAGCTCTCGCACAGGAGCGGATCCAGGCACTACTAAATGATTAGCGTGAAAGAAGATGGAAAATATAGATTTAGAGAACACGGAAGAAAAATGTATCTGTTGAGAAGAAAGCTGGGATTCAACTCCTGAAAAGTTATTCTCAGGTGAAAGTACGCACCTTGTGAGCTCCAGAACTGCCAAGTAAGTGTGACTTACTCAAACATGCAGATTTTCCTCTAGTACATCAGTAAGAGTCTCTTTTACAAATTCCTGTGGAAAACTGGACTTCAATCACCCGACTAAAACTGAGGCGATGCATTTGTATTACTGGTTTATCGATTTTTTTAAGGAGTGAAAGAAATAGTTGTTCCAGACAAACCCTGTACACCGGTGTCCAGCAGTAGCAATAGGCACCGACACCACCCCATCCTTTCACTCCGCAAGGTACTGCCCACCCTGGATGCTAGCAGAAAACACTGGCAAAGNTTATCGATTTTTTTAAGGAGTGAAAGAAATAGTTGTTCCAGACAAACCCTGTACACCGGTGTCCAGCAGTAGCAATAGGCACCGACACCACCCCATCCTTTCACTCCGCAAGGTGCTGCCCACCCTGGATGCTAGCAGAAAACGCTGGCAAAGGAGCAGAGGGAACCATTCAGAGCAGGCTAGCATACCCTGTGCTATCTGTATATCCTGTAAATAAAAAGGGAATGTCTTAGCCTCTCACTCGTCAGTCTGGTCCATTACATGAGCAGCGCATTTGTTTAAAATTTAAAAATACGGCATCTAGAGCAGCACGATTTCTGCCTTGAAATAAAATGTTAATGGAGAATAAATATGAAAAGAACTTCCATAAGAGCATTATGAGGAAAAAATACAATGAGGGTTTCTTCTTTAGAAATACTTTATCACCTTGAAAGTCTTACCAACATATTGAAAAGAGTAGATTATAAAAGGGGACAATAATTCATTTTTAAAAAAGAATATGAAGCCCCCATTTCAGTAATTTCTTCATTTCTCATCTCATAGCTCTCACAGGTGATTTGTTCAGATAGATTAACCTTATATATAAAGCAATAGGCATCCATTAACATTTTAATAGGGTTGCTTTATGTAAAAAGCATCAAGCATCAGTTCTTTAGTGAATTTTTAAACCTACCTAAATCTAGCTACAATTCACATTACAATAAAGAACCTCAGAGAGTATCACTCATTCCATCAGGCTCACCACAACATACTTTTTTTTACTCCCTTTTTTATACAACACATTACACAGCTGAACTTGATCAATATCTTAGTTTAAATCACTCCTGCCCTGTCAAATGGCCTTGATTTACATTGTCATCCCTCATGTGTTTGTGATGCTTTTTTTGGCCCCCACAGGTCTTATTACTCAGTGAAAATAAACATCCTTTAATATCTCTCTATCTTTTTATGAGCTAAGGTTACTATTAGGGTTTTTTATTATTATTGCAAAACGGCAGAAGCATTCAGGTCCTTATCCAATAATCGGTTGCTGCTATGCATATGAACACAGGTGAAGGTGATCACTGCAGGTTGCAGCAGATACCTTATTCAGAAACAAATTAGCCAGTTGAGCTGGTCAGCAGATCTGCTCCTCTCCCCTGAGCCCCTCCGCCAGCTATTTGCTACCCTGCAGAAGAGAAAGCAGAAAGGATTAAGGAGACTTCTAGAGAAGTCAGCTGGGTTAGCTCAGGCTGCTGCTGAGCATCTGGTGAGGGATGTGCTCCTGGTTCCTCCTGCTCCTGACTAATGGGGAGCAGCAAGATCACTATCACCAGGCAACCTGCAAGGCAGTATCTCTTTGCATGACAGCAAACCTGTCAGTCCTACCCAACAGCAAGTTGACTCAGCTGGTGCAAAATAGCTATGTCTACACTGCAGCCTTCAGGTAAAACCTGCCAACTGCCTACTTATTACCCAGAACAGGGTTTGAGGGAAAAGTGGTCCATAGGACAGCAGAGAGCCCTCCAATTCAGCCCATGCGTGAAGAGATACTCTTCCCCTGAAGTACCCAGCTTGGCCACCCCGTGTTCCCAGTGCCCTGGCAGTCAGTGTTCATCAAACAAGATAGTGGACGATCATTCCTCCAAGAACGGCAGGCGAGATCTATAGGCAGCAAACAGAGATGCACAGAACATATGTTTAGAAGCACTTCTGGGCCTCAGGGCACAACTGGACCACGTTAACTAATGAATGCTATTGATATAACCTATGAAGTTCCTGCTGATTTGTGTTATTTATTTATGCTAATTTGTATTTTAATGTCTGTTGCCCTTAGAGAAGAAATGCTGACTTGCTTTGTTACTTTTGCCTTTATTCAATGTACCCTGGTAAGTCATCATTCTTTTCCTAGTAGTGCACTATATTAAAGTATATAGGACTCGCAAAGAAAGTTGTCTACGGAAAGGGTAAGGCCTTGTTTTTCCCTTACGAGCTTCCCAACAATCAATATTCCATTTAGCATAACTATGAAAACAGCAGACTGGAGAAATCAGCAGAGAGCAGCACAATGTGAAGTTGAAGAGGAGGGAGCCCTCCCTATTGCCCCGAAACTCCCAAAGAGAGAGAAGGAAAAGCAAAGCTATTCTGGGATTGAGCAGAGCAGAGGAGGCAGGTCACCAAGCTACAAGAGCTGCAGAATGCAAAGAGCTCTGAACTTAAACACCATTGAAAAGGGAGATTCTGCTCACAGCAGACACTGCTGATCTATAAAGGTTTTAAATACAAAACCTTGCTGAGAGCTCCTAGGCTAGGCAGACAGACTGTACTGTGAAGAGTTCTTACAGCCAGAGACATTGTCTGTCCCTTCTAGCAGTGATGCACCCATGGGACCATCCAGACACAGCTTAAAACTCAGCTGCTTCATTTTTACCTTTGTAGGCAGAAGATGACAGCCTTGAAATTCACCCGTGTATATTTTTTTAGACACTTCATCAAAATAAATGAAAATAAAGATTTGTTGTAGAACATACCCTGTGATCTGCAATGCCACTGCAAACAGAAGAGATAACGTGAAGTAGTCTGGGTCAGGCTATTCCTGGAGTCAAACTTTATTTCTTCCCAACATACTGATTTCCTTTCATTTCACAAATGCTCCTTCAGAACAGAATTGGCTTTTGACTTGTTGTAAATGATTGCATACAAATGGGCATATAGGTATCTCCTATTAATATCCTACAGATCCAGTATGCTGTAATAAATATGCCCAGGTCAGGACTTGACATCAAGAGCCATTTCTGGAAAAATCTTTCCCTTCCTTTATACCTCCATGTTGTTTCTCCTTGTTAAGAGAACTTACATGAGCACTGGGGTCTTAAGAGATACCTGTTATGCTGTTAAGGAGAGAAAAGTTTATAGTACTTACGCATGAGAAGCTTTACTTCTGCACAAATCGCCTTTTTGTCTCCCTGACCACCCTGTTATTTCATTTAACGTTTCATTTGTAAGTAAACACAAAATTAATATTTCAGAAAGAAGAACACAACAACAAAACAAGCGATTTGATACAAATCCAGCTGAAACATTTTCAAATAAATTATTGCATAGATTTTAAAATTAATAAATAAGGAGCTGGCAACCAGGAATAAGCACCTAATTCTCATTTCATTCCACCTTCAAGTCCTCCTAAAGACCTCTGGAGGAACAGCTGATTACCTAGAGGGGCATTACCAGTAAGTTTGTTAATAGTTTAAGTTAATATTTTAACTCTTTACTGTCTAAGAACACTGGAAAAAGCAGACTCTGCAGGATCCTCTTCCTGTTACATTGAGGTATTTTGGGGGGAGAAGGAAAGAAGGATTTGCCGCACTGAGATTTGTATGCACAACATAGGAAAAAAAAAAAGACATAATATTCCGCTGCTAGGAATGTATCTTCAAGAGACCAAGGAAGAGGGGAGGACTACATATTTCATTAGTGTAGTCTTGCATCCTTCATCATACTCCATTAAAATTTAAGACAAGGAATTAGCAGCTTCACATAAAAATCGTCAGGCTGTGGCCATCCATTACTAGGGCCAGAAGGAACTTTTACTTGAATATAAATTTTCGTGATCATTAAAGGATCAGTTTGTTAAAAAGAAGGCAAAAATAGTTGGTCTTGAATTCTAGCAATGCCAGCCATTTCACTATTTCAAAGTAAAACTTTCAAAAGCGTTTATCCTTATAAGAAGATAAAGTTTTCTAAAGGAAAACCAGGGGAGGGCTATGCCAAAAAGTTGTCTGAAGTGATTTTAGGAATGGGGGTGAGGAGAGAGAGAACAGGAAAGGAACAGCTTAATGTTTCTAACCTTTCCGTAAGTAGATAGTAGAAAGGGCTCTCCGGGTGAGTCACTGTGTGGGTGATTGGCAGAGTGCTGCTGAGTGGAAGAACAGCGGGGGCGGAGGGAGATTACACAAACTCATTGATGACTACTTACATAAAGAGGAAGTACTACACAACAACTGTTCTCTTAGCGGTACTACTGTCTTTCTGAGAAGTTGCATAAAGGCCAGCTCTGCTCTATGAGCTTTTACTCCATAAAGTTGTCTGCCATTGGGGTACCCTGGGAAAATGTCACACAGAGGTTTGATTGCTATTGGTAAATTTCTGAGTTTATGTGAGTCAAAAACTAAACTCTCTCATATATTACTACTTTTTCCCAATTTCTTATATTCTGTGAAATGTCCATCAGTAGAAATATTATAGCAAAATTTAGCCACTGTCCGTATTACAGCCACCTTTCTAGTGACAATTTTGAAATATGTTGCTTTCCCGTGATAAAAAGCCTTGTTCACTCTTGAAAATCCAGTGCATTTTGGAAATACTTCCCTTTTGCAAACCTCTGCTCTCCATTAAGGTTTCCACAATTCTTTTTCACTCCTGTAGACTAGAAAATCCATTACTCTTTTGGACACAGTCCCAGTAAATTAAGATATGTCAATTTGCTTGTTCTTTTCGTCCTTCCTTTTCAATCCCAGACAAGTGTTTGTCAATTTGATTTGAACTCAGTAGTCACTTCTTATGGAGAGTAAAAGATATTTTCCAAGTTATTGGCCTTGGTAAAGGTTAGCAAAAGTGAGAATTATAGTACCCCACTATGTAGCTGTGAGAAGATGTTCCTCAGTGGATATTACAAAAAGCATGTCATTAATTCCCAAGACACAGGGTTATTAGAACATAAACCACAGATCTTCTCTTATTTTATACATACAAAACATATTCTAATCATTTTCAAGGTAAAACAGGACTGCAGGATTTATCTCCATATACTCCAAGCTCAAAGCAAAATGTAGACCTAAATATAATAGCATCATTTCTAAAACCATGAAAGTCTCTTCCTTCTTGCCACACTTTTTTCTTGGTGAATTTATTCATTGCTCCTCAAAGAATAGAACCATAAAACTAACAGAAAACTTAATATGCCAACAACTGTAGATACTCAGGCAAAATAGATTTGTAACATTTAAGCAAAGTAGCAACCTGTGGCAACCACATATATTGCTGGAAAGCTGGCTATCCAGCACTACTCCTCTAGCTCTGACTGTTCAACTACTTCCTTGGATTTGCAGCTTCCTGTGATGGGAGGAGGTCCCAAGCACTATGCCAAAGGCTGGCCAGGAAGGCAGGTCAACTGACATGATGGCTCTTTCCTGTGTGCTGATAAAAGTTAAGGGAAGCTGAAAAAGTTCTCACAGAGACATGCCAAAAATTACCTGGGTGAAAATCTTGGTGAAAGTCATTAGAAATTTTGAGCTCTAGGAAAATTCTTATTGAAGATCCAACAAATATTGAAAGAAATTTTCTAGAAAATCAGAATAGCACCTGCAGCAAGCCAATGAAAGAAACAGGATGGTTATCATTTCAGAATCTGTGGGACATGCAAAGCTGTTCTTGGTGCCAAAATCTCCAAGATGCTCTGAATCTGCCACCGAAAGACCCTGCCCAGTTCTCCCCAAACCCCATTGCCTTCACCCACAAAGTCTTAAATCCCTCCCTATTTCCTCTAATCCCTTTGTTCTTCCTGGAAGCACTCTGAAATCCTTAAGTTTCAAGGACATGTACTGGGACATTCAGGCAAATGTCTCAGATAGCAGTACAAATGTTACACGTCTACAATAAGCGAATGCAGTATAAACTTTGGGAGGAAAAAAGGTAATGTTTCATGTTAAAGAAAGACAACAGTTCTCCCATGCATATATCTGTAAAAGGCAGTGAATAAGGAAGAGAGAGCTGAGCCCCGAATTATATCATTAGCATTGTTCAACTATAAAGGTAATTTAATTCTTAAACAGCCAAGCATAATCCCACAATTTAATCTACTAAAGAACTAATATCATTACTATGAAAGCTTCATTTCCAGTTAATAGACTGGTTTTTTTTCAATTAACTTGTAACATGTCATGTAAATATATGGGCTTCATATTTTCGTCATGTCCCTATGTTTATAATTCTCTAAAGTCAGCCAATTTTATCTCCATAATTTTGTTTCATTTGAGATTTCAAAGCACTATCCACCAGATCAAAAGTTTTATTATTAATATTTTACATATCAACAAGCTTAAACCCTAGGAGTTTAAATGATCTGGCTCTATATCATGTAATAAATTGGTGGCAGGGTCATATTTCCTGAGCCTCAGTTGACCAGGTTGTACTCTTCTGAAAATAAGGCATTTAATAATACAACAGTCATACTGATGAGCTACTGCACACAAAATATGAATGTCTGCTGTTCCAGATGGAGGCCTCACTAATCTGCTCAAACAAGTCTCAGGAGAGAAAAACACTTGCCAGTGCTCTCTATTCCATGACTTTAGTAACAAAAGTATAAAAACAAAAGCTTTTCTTCAATTAAATAGACACCATCATAGCCATATTTCACAGAAGGCCAAGGTTGCAATATGTTGCATCCTCATTGTGTAGTTTGATGTTTGCTGGTAACTTGTAAGGTAAAATAATTGTCAAAACCAGGCATGTATCTGTTACGCTGGAGCCTGAATTGCCAACACAAAGATGTTAGGAGTCTGAACAATGAAGAAAGCGCTTTACAGAAGTCTGTGAACACAGAGAAGTCTGTGTCCATGTTACTTTATTGCATAGTCTGCTTGCTGTCACACAATCACAGAACGGCAGGGGTTGGCAGGGCCCTCTGGAGCTCACCCAGTCCAACCCCCCTGCTAAAGCAGGTGCCCCCAGAGCAGGGTGCACAGGAACGTGTCCAGGCAGGTTTTGAGTATCTCCAGAGAAGGAGACTCCACAACATCTCTGGGCAGCCTGTCCATGAAGAAGACCTCACTCTCAGGCTGGACAAATTTAAGCTACATCACACTACTCCACGGTCTAAACTGTGGAGTCTCAGAGACAATACAGCCTCAGAGGGGGAGGGAATTATCATTTCTTTATTGTAGTTCATCCTGATGAGGGGAGGAAGACTGATGATGGAATTGGCAGAAGAGAAAGCCTGTGAGCAGCCTATGTAAAAGAAGTTAGGGCTACAACTAGCAGCAGCACAGGAAGGAGACAAGTTTCAGAGGCCAAAGTAAGGTTACATAGCGTCTGTCTCATCGCCGACCTATTCAGATGGGATCCAGTGCTGGAGTTCATATGCTACCCACAGGATTTCCCCAAAAGTTTGTGTCTCAGGATATCTTCCCCCTCTCTGCCCCAACTCTGGGTTGCCAGGACCTTTCCTCCAACTTGCTCAGCCTGTGAAAGGGTTTCTGCTCCTATAGCCCTGCGTGGGGCGCGAGGGCTACCCTGCTCCATCCCAAGGGAAAGCAAGACCTTGCCCTTCCTTCCCCTGTCAGAATGGCAGCAGCAGCTTGGATTTACCCCAGGCACGAGTCATACTTTGGAAACAGAAGACTGCTCCTTATCAAAGTTCTTTGACTGCAGCTCTAGTACTTTTGCCTGGTCCCTAAAATGTGACCTTGCAAAACCCTGTCCTCAGAAGATAAGAACCAAACCGGAGCTGATCTGATGAGGGTCTGGGCACTAAACAGGTTAGAGACTAACCTGACAGCCTGCCCAGGCCACTGTACAGCGAGTGAGCAACCCAGCTAGTTGGCCCACAGACGTGCTCACCCTCCTGCCAGGGAGCGCTCTTGTTGGCTAGAATATGAAAACGCAGTCTGAGCTGGGCTCTTCACACCAATAGTCAGGCCAGCTCCCTGGCACTCGGGCCAAACTACCTCTGTGGGCAGGCTGCCCACCTTGTCTTGTCTGAGCTCTATGAAAGAGGAGCCGTATATCTTTAATCACAACTTTCATCTATGTTGCCAATTGAGCGTATTTTAAAAAACAACAAAACTTTGAGTTTTATATGCCTAACAGTGCATAGAGAAATGGAAGGAGGAAAAAATGTAATGGGAGAAAGAAGAAAGAGGTAGAATACAGAAAGGTGAAAGACAAAAGAAACATCCCATTAGGAAGCATCAAAACATTGTTTTCACAATTTAATTACCAAGTACTAGGAAAGTTATTGGGAAAGAAAGATAATAAAAACTTCCAAAAGAAAAGGCCATTTCAATAAGTTCAGCAAATTTCAAACATCTCTAACAACAATTTAACTTTCTAAGGTGACTCAAGGAAAGAGAAAGCAACCTTAGAGTAATATAAATTATACCTTAAGAGGGTCACAGCATCAAACATGGTACGTGTACTGACAACCTGTTACTTCTTTCTAATTGATTGTCATCAGTAAGCCAAGGAATATTTCATTTTAGCTACAGGATATAAAAGTTCTCTCATATGTGTTTGTTACTCCAACAAAGAGTTTAAAGATGTCACCTGGGCATTTAAAGTTGTTCCCATTGACTCTTACCTTTTTTGTACCATATCAGTGTATCACTCAATTGTGTGTTTTTATTTTTCAGTGTCCCCAATTTGAAGAGAGAGTGTACAGTAAAAATACAGACTAAGAGAATTCAGATCATTACTCACACATCAAACCAATACAATCCGTTCTGAGGGATGCTACTGTCAAAATTTAATCACGTAAGTAAATTATTTTAACCCCTCTTCCCAAGCCAGGGAAGGAGAACTACAGCTTAGTAAACAAATGATTCCTGAAAGAAAACTAAAGAAGGAGAAGAATCTGTTATCAATCACAGGATGAGTATGAGCCAGTGATTGGATTTACTGTGGAAGGAGACAGATATTATCGTTGATGTAATTGGAAAGGAATTTCCAGCTGAAAGAGAGAAAGATTAGACAGCATCCTGAGACATCTGGTATACCAAGTGTATTTTGGGCCGTTCAAGAAAAAAAAAGTGCATTTACACCAGAGCAGCAGCAGAGAAGGGCAACCAGAAATTCAGAAAAATTGCAAGTCTATCTTGCAAGAAGAAACTGCAAATGCTCGATTTGGTCACATGGGAACTCAGATGAAATATTATTGCTTGCTCTGTATGAAATCACTAGATAAAAGATAATAGAATTGCCAGTGAGGTGCATAAAATGGGTGGTAAATTGCATTTAGGAAGTAAGTATCGATGACTGACTTTCAGACTAGTAGGTTACATCAAGGGGATTCAGGCCTGCTCTGATCCTGAGGCTTGTCAGATTTACATCAATGGTTTGCAGAGGATGAGCAAGAAGTGCTCATTTAAACTGCAAATTCAGCAAGTTGGAGGTGTGGCAAGCATATTGCAGAAGAGGAAGACATTTCCAAACTATCTTGAAAATGGAAGAATTGGCCTGGGATAAGAGGACTGTAATTCAATAAGGGAAATACAAAGCTCTACACATAGGTAGGGATAATCAACCGCTTAAGCACCATGTAAATAAGGACTAGCATTAATACTGCAGTAAGGAACTAAGACATCATTGTCAATCACAAGCTATACATGAGGCTAAAATTTGTTTTAAAAGTCCATCTGGGAATGTAGCAGTATTGTTCCTGTGAGATGAAGCGGTTCTGCTTTATCAGTAAGGCCTCAGCTGGCATGCAGTTAATACAACTCAGTTACAAAACAGTCCAGTTAAAGGGATTCTGAAAGACATTAAAGAGAATTTTTAGACACCTAGAAAAAATATCCCATAAGGAACAGTTGAAGAATTCAGGTTATTTAGTTTAGAGAAGGGACAACTTAGGAGAGAAATTATAATATTACTCAATATTTGAGACGTGTCTCTACTGAGAAAAGGATAAATATTTTTCCACGTTCATTAAAGGTGGAAAAAGAAGTAGAGAATTACAGAACTAAAAAAAAAAAAAGAGAGATTTAGCATACATACTGAGAAAAAGGCCTAGTCCTAGCAGTAGGATTATGAATCATGGAGACCGTCACCCAAAGGGAGTTTATGGTCACTGGTTGTCTGCTGCTGGACCATGAATTTGGAAATAATCTGTCAAGAACAATGTAGATAATATTCCCACCTCCAGGGATGTGGATGAACTCCCAGTACTTCCCTGCTGCGTTCATCCAGTCCTCTCAGCAGACTGCAGCCCTGCACGCTTCAGGCATTGACTCATCACTGACCAAAGCCAGTCACTGTGGAGCAGAAACAGGTGAATGTCATGCATGGGTCTGGGAAAAGTTTATATTAATTCTGCAAACTGCTGACAGGTAGAGGGGAAAGATTTGCTTTGGACTCTTGAACACCATCCTTGTTACATTTGGCTTTTCCCTCATCTTCCGACATCTCAACGTCTGCCAGAGCGCTGGACTAAACAGCCTTTCTTGAGAGCTCAGAACCCAGGAGCGCTGCTCCCCTAAATTTCTGTGCCACCGATTCCCCAGGTGACAACTCTGCCACTACCAACTATGACAGCACATGGACCCAGCTGCCCCGAGGCGTCAGGGGTTCTTCTGCAAGTGCTGACAGGGTGCAGTGACACAGGAAACACTTTCCCAAAACAGTGTGGCTGGCTGGCACTCCAGAAACACCTCTGAGGTGACAGTGTCTGAGTGTGCTGTAATTAGCCTTCCTTTCAAGACCTTCATTATGGCTGTAGGGACAAACTCCAATTCGGCCAGCAATGTGTTTTTTGGGTTTGCTCCAGTTCTCACTGTGACGGCCACTCTAGCAGATTGGTGTCTTTTGATCTCTTTCTCTGGCAAAACAGTCCTGTCACCACCCTGGGGAAGCAAAATCCTCTCCATACAGTGATAAACTTGGCGATTAGCAGGGATTTGAAAAACTGTTTTGGTTTTTCTGTCCTCCTGCTAGAAACTCCCTTTCAATCTATCTCATTTGCACACAAGCCTTTATAAAAACACCCACGCAGTGGTGTGCCTCACAATCATCTAAACAATATCGATGTTTCCCAATTCTCCGCACACCCATTTTCTGATGTGATTGTGCCAGCCACCGTGGAGCCAAAGGCAGTTAACAGCAAGGATCAGAAGCAGCAAATTAGAAGCATTTTCCAGCTTCTTGCAATTAATATTTTATTTCTTCAACATCTTTGGTTTCAACATGCAGGGACAAATCCCCAGCTGGGAAAAACAGTGGTGGTATATTGTCCTCAGAGGAACAATAGTGACTTATGTCAGCTGAGGACCAGGCAGAATTTGACAGAACACTTTAAAAGAAGAAAGAGCATCACATTCTAGTAAGTCTGCGTGCTGAACACTAAACTTAGGCAGTTTAACATTGGCTAGTTACAACAGTACTAGAGACTTCTTTTGCTACCAATCTAGCCAACTGCTGTGCAGCCTGGACAGGCCATCACCTGTCAGAGTCTGTGATGGGAGAGCAGCTCAGGTGGGAGGCAACGCCTCCTCAGCACATGGGTTAGCACTGCCCCAGGGCAGAAGAAGCTAGAAACACAATGAAGTCATCCTACAGGTCCCATCCTTTTTTCCCCAGGCATCTGTAAACAAATGCAATTGCAGCTGTGCTAGCAAGGATAGACCCAGTGGTGTCTCGTAGCCCCTTTCGTACCCTCTGTTCTTTTTGCCACAAGTGCTGACAGAGCCTCTTTGGGATGCTCCATTATGTCTCTCTGTCCAACATTCAAACAATTTTTCCAGGAGACCCATAATGCATAGGAAGTGTAGGCAGAGACTTGGTTTAGAAGGCAGGTTCCTCACCATGAACCAGTTAAATGATCTGCAAATCTCTGATTATCTCCAGATCATCAGAAAGGCTGATACGCTGTTTAGGCCTTTTTCCTATGACTTCAGGATTCTGATTATATTGCCACACGGCTTATAATTATTTGCAAAACTATCTCATGTCCAAACTGAGCACTCACGACGTTACAGTGTTGTGGCTAATGGTATCCACCCCGCAGAGCGAGCAAACAAGATTACGCTTACAAACCCTCTGTTCAAATGCACCCTTTGTCACTGTCGGATCTACCTCGAACTGCATTTACAAACTAGATCATCATGCCAATCACTGCTAAGACTATTTTCTACTTATCTGGGTAAATTATGCTTTGTCTGAAGGACAATACAGTCTCAGAGCATCATGCTGTTGCTACCAAGTATTTCAGCAGTTCACAGCCTTCCAGTAGAACTCCCAGTGTTTGAAATCCCTGACAGTGGCCTGTGGAAACACTTGCATGGCTATCTGAGTATTTTTTGTCAGACAACTAAGTGTTTCAGAATGAACTCATCAAAACACCTCTGCGAGGTTAATAGCAGTATGATCAGGCTACTAAAACACAGCAATATCTGCTTAGTTGATGTGAAAATGAACTGAACTTGACTGACATGCATCACCCAGAAGAAATTGATAGGAACAGGAAACAGGGAGGCACTGACACAGGAGGTGCTTTTAGCTGCAGTGAATGAGAGCAAAGCCTGTTGACATACCTACATGGAAACCTCAGACAAGAATTCAAGACTTCTTGTGTAATTTGAGCCCAGAGAAAATAATGAATTAATGGAATGTAGTGTGTCCAAAAGAACATGAAGCAAAGTGGAGCACTTGGGCTGTCTAAGTGTCTGTTTAGCTACACACGTAAAACTAACAACTGAAACTGCATCTTTAACTGCATGCAGCATGTTTAACTGCACGCAATGCAAAAAGCAGGCTTCTATAACATTGCCTACTTCTGCAGGCTGGTGGGGAGCTACAGCTTTTGCATCAAAAGTGTCAATTTTAGCTTCTCACCAGAAGATCCACCCTCCAACATGTTATTCAATTCTTTGGCAGTAAAAAAGAATTAACAAACAGCAGCCTCTCTGTTTATCTGCCTCCTAGAGAAGAGAAAGTAACCACATCCACTCAGGCAAAACCTTTTTTTCTTGGAGTGAGGGTAGATACAGAGACTCCTGTTCTCCTGATCTTTTCCCTTGGATGAATGGTGGGATAGTGTTTCCCAGTGCTCCTATCCCTGTAGGCCTGCAGCTGGGGTTCAGGAAGAAAGGGTGGATGTGCTATAACAAGGGACAGTGTTGTGGAGTTGACAAAGAAGTGCGGCCATGGCTGAGGAACCTGAGGCAGCAGAACGGCTGTTCAGGTTTGACTCAGTCTTGACGAATTGCTTTGCTTGGTGGAAAACGCACAAAAAATTGATTGGGAATGCGTAAAAGCAAGAAGTACCATGCAGACAGGCAGTGACTGGTACCATGCTCTGCAATGCTCTTGCATTTAGGCCTGGACACCTGTGACCATTAGCCTTTACCTAGTGATAGCTGTCTTTAACTCAAGCTAGGGGAAAAGGATTGGTCAAAAGGCAGATCTTAGTGTAACAAATAACCTGCCCCCAATATGTCTTCTTAATTCCGAGTCAAACTCCATATAGGTAATACTTGGGAGTTTGAAATTTTTGAGACCAAGAAGCTGTACTCCTAGGCTTTTTCTTAGGAGGTTTGCTGCACCTTACTCATTCAAGGAGGGGAATAAATTCCCCCTGCCTCTCCTGTCCTTCATCCCAGCTTTCTCACCTGCAGCCACTGATCCTGGAGCAAAGTTCACTCTCTCCCCCTGTGCACAAATGGGCCCTCGATGGAGGCAGCCTTCTTTCTACTGAAGGCACTTCTTCCCCACTCATGGAGCCAGCTTGCAGGATTTAAAGGCAAAATAAGACAAAACACTTTTACCTTGAAGCTGTGAGACAGCCTTCTGCTATCTATAATAAACCATTGTACCCAGTCAGAGAAAGTTAGCTTGCTTTATAATAATTCCATTCTCTGGAAAAGCACTACCCAGCAAGATGTCCTGAAAGTCACCTGGCAGCAACTAATACCTTCTTATTAGACTTATTACGTGTTAATCATCAGCTTTAGCACTTTGCCACGTGTCTGGTTGTTGCATATTGGTTTCATGTCTTTTTCTTTTTTTTTCCCCTGGAATCACAGTATAGTCCACAATTTCATTGAAAAGGTTGCACTCAGGAAAAACAATTGTTTTTATTTTTCATCTCGCCCTGTAACAGTGGCATTCAAATTGCAGCTGGGAAAAGGGAGTATAGAAAAACAGTTGCTACTGAAAAAGACAGTGTGATTACTGGGGGGTGTGGGGGTGTGATACGTTCTGCTAGTACGCTCAGCTTGCTCTAATATTAACTAGATATTAACTAGATAATGCATTGTTTTTGAAGAACAAAACAGCACAAGAGTCCAAAAAAGGTAGAGAGGGGTTTAGCAGCTCACTAGATTTCAGGTGGTGTTTTAGCAGGCTGAATTCTCAAACAGCATAAAACAGTTAACTTCCGCAAAATCATTAGGACTACGCTGTTTCACATCAGGTGAAGACTGGCCTGCCCACATACAGAAAGATGTATCTTTCTTCAGTCAGGTGGGGAGGGGGTGTAAGTCTAAAAATAACAAACCAGGGACTGAATACAGGTGCCACTATTCCACTTTCATGTCCTCAATATATGCAGATTTTTTTTAATAGCAACAATTAGTATTTAAGAAAAGATTAGGAATTGTCTACTCAATTGGCATCAAAACCAAATCAAATGCAAGCCGGACTTGTAGTTTATCTACAGTATCATTGACAGACGTTTAATTTGTTGTGAAATTCATGACCACAGGAAAACCTCAAGTCAGAATACTTAGGATTTGCCCAAAAAGTAGAGATAGAAATGCTGCAGGAGAGAAAATATTGTGTAGCCCAGAATGAGGCACTGGACTCCCCAGCGGCCGGTTAGAGGCTCATCATTCCCCCTAGCGTAAGTTTTACACTTAGTGTACGCTTCCTTTTCACTAATTCATGGTATTATTAGCTGAACAAACACATAAATAGATACTAGTTTTATAAATCAACTTTTTTTTTTTCGTTAAAGGGTCTGCCATTTGTAATCAGTTAATTATAACAGTGAGTTTAAGGAAGAGTAAAGTGGCTGAATACTCATGCCACTGGGGTCATCAGCTTTGGTCACATTTGATAATAAGGTAACTTTTACCTCACAAGTGCTATTTATTTATTTATTTATTTATTTATGAGCTCCACTGACAGCAGTGGAGGTCTAGATTATATGTTCAGTAAATGTCGTTCATTACTTTGCCCAGTAGCTGTCCTCCTGGCCATGAAGTAAGAAAAAGAAAGAAACTCCAGAGCCGCACTATCTCTCTCTCAGCTCACACAGCAATCAAGATAATTTTTTTTAAGCAAATACTTTCCTGTTTTCTTATTTCTCTTCCCATATATCAGCTGTCTATAAAATGAAAAAAATGAGTTCTCCCTTCATGATCTGCTACACACACCTAGATTTGGTCCAATCCTGTTCCCTCCGTGGCTACTCGAGACCGACACACCGAAGAAATGCTGCATCTCTGAATTGCATGCGGGTTGCAGCTATTGGTATGTGTTTTTAAGAAGATGCACCACTCAGATTTGGGAAGCAAGGAAATCACTGCTGTCCTCAGCAAAGGCGGCCTTTTTCCAGCCAATGTAAGCACCTTAGAATTGAATTTGGTTGCTCCCTAGTGGGCAAAAGTCTTATATTTCAGACCTTCCTTTGATCAAATTGCATGGTATCCATTGGAACTAATTTTTGGATGTCAGTAGCACATTCGGGTATCCATCAGCTTCCACTTACATGGGACATTCAGGCAGACTTAACTGCTTTCTCACTTATGCAGCTAGCAGGCAAGACCTCACGTTCTCCTCCCTTCAGAGAGTACCCTCTTCCCATATTACACTCGGGTTAGACCTGTTTGCTCCACAGGTCCACACTGCTAAGGCAGCTGTGTCTGTCCAGGAATTGATAAGCACTGCGCAAAGCAAAAGAGAAAATCCCAACATTTCACTGCCCCTTGTGTTTTCCTGTGATGTACAGCAAGGTATGCACCTGGCCAGTTGGGAACAGAGACCCACCTCTTCCCAGAACTATTAGATGGTCTGGGAAGAAAAACCTCACTTAAAGTCTAAAATACTCCATGTGAGATTATCGTCTATGCACAGTAAATGCATAGCCCCGCTAAAGAGTTTCCTGAGCCAGAAAGTAGCAGTAATGAGAAGCAATACAGAGTTTGAATTCAGTGACTCTGTGTGTGTATTCAGCTGGGGTCCTGTGAGATCAAAGGCTCTGCTCCATACCAAGTGCTAACACTCAAAAACCGCAGCACAGGCACACCCTTAGCAACTCTTGCTCTCTGACTCTGCACAGGCAAAAAATGCTGCTGGCCCCAACTGACCATCTAGTATATTTCTTCATCCTAAACCAGAATAAATCCTATTTTATTCCTGACAGATGTTTATGCAACTTGCTCTTAAAAATTCCCAGCGAAGGATGGTCTTCTCAGGTAAACTATTCCTGAGATTTACTATTAGAAGATTTTACTGACTCCAGAACCTGAGGCCAGCTGGCTGAGACTTTTGTACCTCCATTATGACCAAAAATTTCCAAGTATTTTCTTCATCTTGGACAGAAAGTTGGGGAAAAATATTAAATGCCTCACCTTGGCTTCATGCTTCTTTTTTCACTAGTTATTCTATGGCATTTTCCCCTTTCACATCCACACGTCATGAACATTATTTTAGGGGAGATATCTGCCACTGGGATCAACAGTAAAGGTGGGCACAAGTTTTTAATTAATATATTTAGACATTAGCAAATTATGTTTATTGCCACTCCCTACTGTTGCCATGGTTTCCAAACACACGGTGGTATTATTAATGTTCAGTTTAACACTTCTAATGAGTACCTGCTGTTCCCTGTTGGTCAGTGTTTTCTGGATTTCTTTTTTTCCCCTAACAAAACATCAATTGAACCACAGATTGCAATTAGTGTTAATAACTATTTAAAATTACTGCCCACCTTTTACCCTTCATTTAACATTTAATTTCATTTTCAAGAAAAAGCCGTTAATGCTAGATAAGAATCTAAACAGTCCCTCAACCCACAGTTTTCAGTGTATGTACTTCTCATAAGGGAAACTCACTAGTAATTGGGGAAAAAAAACCAAATTGAAAAAAACAAGTTAAAACCAAAGCAGGCGGATTAATTATTTCGTAACAATGAAGTGGGACAGACTTCTCTGAGTATGAAGAAAAACATTCTCTTCCTGTGGAAACAATAGAAAGTGGAGAGGGACAGAAGAAGGATATGAGAGAATTTTGACAATGCCTGCCTCAACGCATTTAAGACCACTAGTAAATAACTTCTATCCTTCCTTCACGACAGCATTGACAACTTAAAACAAGAAGTGTTTATGAAAAGAAGCTTGGACCACCCTTGTCAAAGACTTAGTCTGATGGGAAATATTATAAAGATCAAAACTGGACATTTTCTAATAAATTACTTTTTCATTGGAAAATGCTGATTCAGTGACACTGAACTGTGCTGAAGGAAGAGCTTTATTTAACTGATTATTATATGTAAGAACCAATTGAAATGCCTCATTTAAATCATACCATTTCAGCTAATACAATGAAAACGTATTTTTCTCCTGTGCTAGAAAACTCAGATTTCTTTTGTCATCACTCCACCCCTCCTCACAATGAAACATTTTCTTTTCATTTGGGCCACATTTTCCAGTCATATAATAATTGGGTAGAATAATTTTGGCCAGATCTGATCTTTGTAACAGCTTCAATTTTTAAGGCTGCCTTTAAAGGACACTTTTTGCCATGTTTACATAATGAAGAGCTTTGTTACCAGCATTGTCACTAGTGGTAACAAATCTTAACTACCCTCACGGCTTCCACCTGGCATTACACATCCTGTGACATTAAGCACAGCAAGCACAAATGAAAGCTGCTAACTCCTCTAAGCAAAGCACTTCTCCAGAAAAAGACTTGAATTTTTTTCTTTCCTTTTTTTTTTTATAAACTTCCTCTCCAAGATCTTTTCGTTTTAGTTCATCTGTCTCTTCTTTGGTTAACAACTTTTGAACCTACTGACAAAATTCAAGCACATTTGACTAAGGAGAATAACCATACAACAATTAAATGGAATTCTTCCATTTTTTATGAAAACAAACAGGTAGATTGAGAAGGGACTACTCTAGCGCTGCAATCAAGGAAATTATTGGAATGTGAGAGTGCACCTCATTAGGCAGCAGAGAATCCTTAGGGCACCCTCATATGTATTTTAACCACGGGAAAAACTTCAGCCTGAGCTTCTACCTTCTTGATTGACACCTCAAGACAATGAGCATTGGGACACAAACACAGTCTGTAGGATGCTACTTCCATAAGTCCACTGTTCATGAGAGAATTTATAAAGTGAGCTAATAAACTTTTTGCTTGTAGTTGCTGGAAAACAGTGCTGTAGCACAGTGTTTTGCCCCACTGGCTCTTCCTGCATTGGAAAATATTCTGCTTTGACAAATAGGTAAATGGGGAAGGAAAAATAGCGTAATGCTGATGTGAATAACTTCTGGTGACTTATAAAATTATAATGATGTCTCCATTTTGCCTCCCAGAAATAGAAGGAAATTGCTGCTTTATAGCTGCAGTAAATCAAGCAACAAATGAAGATGTGCTAGAAATGGTAACAAGCTGAGCTGTTACTGTGTGGGGACTGGGAGAGCAGATTCAGATTGCTGACATGCGCTCACAAAGTGAGCGTGGAGAGCCCTAGCATTGCTCCTGCCCATGAAACAAGCCCTAGACATGTCATCTGGACAGGAAGAAGCAGGTGCTGTAGCTGAATCTTGCTCACAGATCCCAAAGCTGAGGAGATGGAGCATTCCTTCTGTTGGCAGCAAAAGAAAAGAAAGAGTTGGGTACTTTAAAAAAAAGGGGGGGGGGGGGGGGGGGGGTTTTTTT
>VZSC01005217.1:0-74397 GCA_013398225.1 Steatornis caripensis
CACCCAGCTGCTTGTTGGTTCATCTGTTGGGTACAGATGATTTTGTGATCCATTTGGTAACAGTGATTCCTCTTACCTATGAAATACCACAAACATGGTTTTAAATTAAAGCCCGATATTAGATGTCAGAGATGCAAAATCCATACACTCAAGTACAGTGTGAAACTTGCACAGAACATGATACAGTAGGTTGGAACAACATATTGCCAGTTCACAGTGGGAAACAGACAACTGATACAATGCTTCATTTTCCAAAGTATAATGCATGTTTGTTATGGTCCATATGAGTGGGCAGGACATTCCACATTCCTTCTCAGCACCACAGCAGCGCAATTTGCATCCAGATCTGGAAGAGCAGTTGTATTTCCAGAGACATTTTTAAGAGGTGCCTGAGAAAAACTGGCTCCTGACAGGAACCACGTAACGAGTGGGTAATACACAAACCCATTTGCTAAACGCCACTTGAAAAATCACAGGCAGCATAATTGACTTTTACAGCTTGGATAATGTAGGTCAGTGCGTTAGTGCAACAAGAAAATGAATGTATGTTGGAGTGAAAGACAGGAGGGAAGTAATTAAAAAATATAGATTAAATAAACATCAGATAACAGGCATAATATAAGAACAACTAGGGTGAAGACAGAGGAGAAACAATTTGTTAAATAGGTTGTAGCAGGGTTCTAAGAAACTGCTGCTCTCAGATGCTATGCTTTTCTTTTTTCTCCTTCATTGCAAACTCAATAAAGTATTCCTCCCCTTTTTGGAGCTGATATCCTACTTCTCATGGCATCAGCTTACAGCCTGCTCAGCCTGGAGGGCTATTAAGTTAGAACCTGATTATATTAACAAACACTTCTTAACTCTTGCAGGAACAGGAAGCCATAAAGTCTCCAACAAGTAAGAGGGATTACAGTCCAATCCTGTGAAGCTCTGAATTCTGGCAAAGGCTTACTAAAAGCTTTGCATTCTCAGTGCTTCTGCAGTTTAGCCCAAAGAAGTTAAAAAAACCCATCCACTCTCCCCCTAAACAAATGAACAACCCCAAGAAACCCAAAAGAAAGGAAAAATATGGCATGGGGGACTATATAAAGATGCACTTTTTTTTTTTCCCCTCCACATTAAACATTTTCACTCCAGCCTGGCTTAATAAGTGTTCTTAACTTACCAGTAACGCACAGCTGTTCAGCGAGCTCTAAAAGCAACATCTGGAGGACTGTCTGTTTTCCATGTCTTCCAGTAGTTACATGTTTTCACATCATGTCACATCTACCACTCCTTTGAGGAGGGCACATGGCAGCAAAAACCCAGAGATCTGAACTTCTATTTGCTAGAAATGGGTCTGTGCAAACCTACAGTGACACCCGAGATGATCAAGGGTGAAGAGGACAAGGCAGAAGGGATGCAACATAGCTGCTGCTTGTACTAAATCAGCACCTTGTATCAATGTTTAAGTGACACTAACCTGCACTCCAGAAGAAACATCCAGAAGTTCATCCAAACTGCTGCAAATTCACATCCGCTAGCTGATGTGCAGATGACACCCAACAGCATTCTGACTGTCACTCTAATAAGGCCAGAGATGGAAGCTGGAAAAAAAGACAGTCACTGAAAACAGTGGAAGCAAAAGATGTGTAAATGAAAGATCATATTGAAAAGGAACAAAATACATCAGCTCAGCGTCCCTTTCACAGCTGTCTCTGAATTAAACTTTATGAGATCAGAGGAGGTTGCACAACAGCCACATATAAACCTCTACAAGTGGGAATACACAATGAGCCTCAAGGGTATATCTATGTCCCCTAGAAAGGCACAGAACATCATTATACATAACACAGAAGGCTACCAGCACTCTTTGTGCCACAAGTGTGGAAAAGGCATAGGCAGGGAAAAAGGAGACTAAAAAGGGCTCTAAAGAAGCATGCCTGCGGAGGAAACCTTTGAGCCTTTTGAATGCAGGAGAAGCTACAACTATGCATTGTGCATCGTACAAAGCACAGAATGTCCCTGCCCCAAACGAACTGTTGAATTTATGTTTTTCTCCCTTAAGAATAGTAGAATTTAACACGGACTTGTCATCTGCATTTGATCATGTGCCAGGACAGCTTAACACGTAAATACAGTATGGGTGGGGTCTGAGAAGCAGGCCTCACTTTTGCTCATTCACTGCCTAAGAGTGGGAATAGGAAAGCAGTTCATCTCCTAAGGTCTGATTCTTGTGTTTGAACACAATGAGGGGCAGCATTGCCTCATCTGACGATTTGCAACACAGGCCCTAATAGACGTTTTCCTGAAGCATTACTTCCGCAGTACGCAGCTCATAGCCTGTGGTTGCATTGGAACATCTTTGTCCTCTGTTGCTGTGTTCATTAATCAATGGCTCCTCTGAATGCGAATGAGTTCTGAAAGGAGCCAGGTGAAAGGAATGACAATTTGCTCACAGCTTGATAATTACACATTTTTCAAAATAAATTAAAAGCCAGAGCTAACAGCAGCACACTGTTTTCAGAAGTCCTGCTTCCACAGAGAAATTAATTGGAGAGTACGTTGATTGGAGGGGCTGCTGAATTCCAGCATGGAAGTTATTTCCCCATTGTTCCACAGCAGCTCCCAGACTGCTTATCAAACAGAACCTCTCACCTCTGCTCAAACCAGGAGAGAGATAAAAGGAAGGATAAATAACCTCTACTCAGTTGAAACCATCTTTGGAGACATCTCGTTTCCTCGCAGAATAAAGCAGTGTTTGGGAGGGAAAGGGATCACAGTCTTCAGTGAATCTTTGCTTTTGGGTTACCCAAGGCGGCAGACCTCCAAGCTCAATTAAAACAACAAGCCGAATGGCAATGAGTGATTTTACAACAGAAATGCTTCAAAACAGCTTTCATCCTGAAACACACAAATCAGGGGTTTGGGTGAACAAGCAGCAGATAAACATGATGCGCACAAAATATCTATGTTCTTTACATCTTAAAGAAGAAATTTCACAAACAAGCAAAAGAGAAACTCGTCCACTCCAGAACTACAGGCTCTTGGTCACTCGCTGTGGAAAGGTATCTAAACTCCAATCCAAACACTTTGGCAACTTGCCACTCAATCTGAGGCATGGGAAAGAGGTAACTTTAGAGATTCCCGGGTCACAAGACACCACAGAGCACACTGTAAGGCCCCCGATTCAGAAAAACACTCTTTCCCCTGAGCGTGCTAAGCATACCAACTGACAGCAAGGTTAGGGCAGTCTTCTGAGCTACTGCTGCAACCCTGCTTGTTTTACCAGCTTGCATGTGTTCAAAAGGGCAGCTCTGCATAATAAATTGAGTTTGTGTAATCAAATATTTTAGAAGATTGTATTAATTTTAATTTGTTGTTCTCGCAATTCCTCCTTCACTCTTCATAAAACTGCACTCAGCACAGCAGGAATTTATCTTAACCATGGCTTTCCAGATCTGATGGTAGCATAGTCAGGCAATTACTATGAATCAAAAAAAGACGGAATCCATGAGAGAATTACACCTACTTGGATCCACTTCATAACATTTGCTTCGCTACACAAAAAATAAGGTGGCAAGGAAACAATTGCTACTTTCTTCTTAAGAGCAAGGCACTGGAGTGCTCACAAAAGACCAAGAAAACACTTCCATTCCAGCTTGTTTAGATATATGACACATCTTCAGCAATATCCATTGCTGCCAAAAGCAAGAGCTCAGGGTTTGTAACGCAGTTGTACTGTGACATCCGAAACAAAAGATTAAAACCTGATCTCATTCTTACAGTTGCCCAGATTTGTTTATCTGAAACTCTTAGTTTGCCCCATTAGGAAATAATGACTGCAAGTACAGTTTCCATGAAGTCCGCATGTGACTATACCTGAGGTTTTGATTTACACCCTTTACATCTATCTTTATAGTTCATCTTTCCACACACCACCATAGTGTCTGAGTAGTAGAAAAAAAAAAATCAGAGTAATAGCAGGTACCCTTCCCTTTGTTCAATGCCAGGGTGAAATGGATTATATTCTGTTCCAACTGAAATTGCTTCCTTGGCTAAGCTACGAACATCTGTATGAATTATTCTTGAGATCCTTGTGATCCATATTTAGGGAAGAGGGGTATGAATTGGCAAGATGGGAACAGCTGGAGCACTTCTTATCACCTAAGCAAGACATCTTCATAATAAAAATTAAAATAAAACAAACTCCATCATCAACCAAAAGCAGAAGCCACATTCTGAAGTATCATCTGTATAGCTCTTCCCAGACAGTTACTTTTTATGAATAAGAAATGTGCTGTTTTTACACAGAAGGCAGAAAGGCACTCGGGCAGTTGTCTGGGATACAGACTGCAGTGGCATCAGGGCAGTTTTCTGGTCAGTTGTACACCTTTCCTCTGCTATGCGTGATACTGCTGTACGCTGCATGGAAAAGAGCTATAGAGCAATATGGCAGGGATAGCGAAAGGTGGGTTTCAAACAGCTTTTATAGCCCCCTAAGTGACACCTAGATTTCAGTCAAAGCATAGTTTTAGCCGCACACCTCAGCTATGTTAGTTATTCTTATCAAGGCTATGCATACTTCAGGAGTAAAATACTACTGAACTCAATGACAGCTTGATGATTAATGCCATGGGAACTGTCTTCAACTTTGAACTTGTTCACTGCTGCACATACAGTCCCTTGAATTACTGACAACACAGTCTCTCATCTACAGCAGAACATATAAATTCCCTATAGACCTCCACATCTTTCATCAGTAGTCCCTCGACACAATGTCATTAATTTCTTATCAATTCACCAGTTCAACACCTTCATCAATTCTTACGTTAATGATAAAGCTTCCTCTCAGTGTCACAGTGCCCAGCAAAATGACAGATCTAACGGATCAGAGATACCTGAGCTATCACAGAGCTTGCACATTGCCAAGTACTTTCAAGGGAAAAAAAAAAAAAAAACCAGCAAGATGCCCAAAGAAATACCAAGGGGAAGAAAACCAAGCATAGTGCATGCTGCATATTAATATCGATAACAAACCTTGAACTGCTTCAAGTCAATTGAACTTCACAGGCCCTGTTTTTTTAAAAGCTTCCAATTTAAACAAAGACACAAGGGGGTTTTTTAATTATTATTTTTACATTTGCACTGCTTTCATTTTTTCAAGGGATCAACTAAGGACACGTGGAAAAACCTTTCTTTGTCTTCCCCAGCACCAGACAAACTGTACCAATTGGTATGCGGGGTATGAGCCAGTCTGTAGGACTTTCTATTCATTCCCCACTTAACTTGTTCCAGTTGCGCCAGCTTGGATTTTGCTGCTGAAGCCATGCAGAAAACTGCGGTAAAGGACTGCATGTTTCAGCAAGGAAAGGCACAGACCTCACATCTTCCAAAAATACAAAGAAACACCCAAGTAGCATTTACCTGTAATTTCAAGACATAGTAACTTTTTATTTATGGAGCTGAAGCACAAGTCATATATCCAAAATATACCTCCATTTTTGAAGCAGCTGAATCCTTTTCAAGGCAATTTGTAAGATTTACACTTGCTGTATTTAATAGGGCTATGAAACACACAGACAAAGTGGACTTGGTGATTGGCAGTAACAGACTTTTTCATTCCTCACCCCTTTGCTGTTCCCTTGAGTGGGCTGAACTTATTTACAGCAACCTGTCATCTGTGCTGATCTGGCACACCATTGCTGATGCTTTTGGAGTTTTGCAGAAATACGGCCAGAGGGTGGAGCAGCACCCATGGCCATCCATCTCTGACTCAGTGCAAGAGGGTAAGACAAAACAAAACAACAGAACATACTGTCTCACTATTCCTGTTGAAAATCCTTGTAGTTTTATTTTCTAAAGAGTTTCTACCCTCTGGTGGGCATTNACCCATGGACATCCATCTCTGACTCAGTGCAAGAGGGTAAGACAAAACAAAACAAAAGAACATACTGTCTCACTGTTCCTGTTGAAAATCCTTGTAGTTTTATTTTCTAAAGAGTTTCTACCCTCTGGTGGGCATTCCTACCACCATTCTTACGACTAACTAGGACACTCCCCAGGAAAGCCTAGGTCCTACTCCCAGAAGCTGTGCCTGAGATGGTCCTTATCCCCAGTTACTGTGCATAATTACCACTTAGCACTTGCTATCTATGTTATTAAAAGTTGCACTTATTCAAGAAACCATCCTACACACAGTGTATCAGTTCCTAAGAATTGCAGCCACCTCAGGAGGAAGGAACTTGTCACCTCTTACAGAAATATACAGCAGAACTAGGCAACTTCTAGAGACGAGGAAAGAGGAAGGATGCTGTACAAAGACAATAAAGACCTCTGTACTAGCAGATGGTGGTGTCAGCCAAATACTCCATCCATCAAAGTGAATGGAAACGCACCCTCTACCTTTGGTGAGTGCTGCACTACAATTCTAAGTATATCACCCCTTCAAAACAACTGATTATGCCAATGGATGCAGCTGCAGAGCACAGCAAGAGCAAAGGGTCAGTGTGAGCCATGCCTCTGCAAACCTCATGAAAAGTGCCAGCAGAGGCCCTGGAGGACTGCCCAGTGCCCTGCCAGGGGAGTGCCCTAAAGGTTTGCAGCTCCCTGGCAGACCTCTGCAGGTCTTGCTTCATTAACTCCTCGGGGTTGCTGCACTGCAGAGACAGGCAGAGCATCAATGAGTCTTTTTTGAAAAATTCATTTAAACAGCAGAGCTGGGTGGGACTGGGGAGGCAGCAGCCAATTAAGGAACCATCAAACTTCTCTTAAAAACCTCCCTCAATAATGTTCCCCCTCCTGCCTCCAGCCAACATGGTAATTGTGTCTAATTTCTAAATTTTCATGCAGTTGCTGCATTTGCCTCCCCTTAATGAGATGTAAATGTGTTGCCAGTTTGTGGATTTGTTTAATTGCAGGGTAGATAAACTGTGATTGGCCAGAAGGTTCATTCTAAATTTATTTATTTAACACACATGCAAGGCATTTTTAAGATTCTTTTCTCCAGCTAAAAGAGGGAGGGGAACATATTCTATTTTCCTGTCATGTATAGGGTTCTGTCGCAAAGAAACCATCTGGTTTTCCATGTGTTTACTAGTGAACTTAAAAGACTTCTGCCACACTCCAAGTGTTTGAAATATCTCTGAATTCCTCCTGTTTGATTCAGGTTCCTAAGCTGGACTCTGATGCTCAGGGACTTTGGGTTCTCAATGGGCACAATAAACACACTT
This sequence comes from Steatornis caripensis, assembly GCA_013398225.1. Lineage (NCBI taxonomy): Eukaryota > Metazoa > Chordata > Aves > Caprimulgiformes > Steatornithidae > Steatornis > Steatornis caripensis. The sequence goes on from VZSC01005217.1 coordinate 7,212, forward strand.
AAACCATTTTAAGTGGCTTTGCTACACAACCATACTCATTCACTAGGCTTGTCCTCACTCTCCTTCCATAAAGGCATTTAAAAGAAAAGATGAAAGACTCAGGTCCCAAACTAGGTGAGAACAGAGCCATCATTACCTAGCCTAACTCCAAGCAAGATCCACTAAAACTTGAAGGAAATGCTAACTGATTTTATTATCTTTAACATACTGCCACTTCAGAGCTTGCTCAAATACAGCAGAGCAGTAAGAAATCTCCTAAATCTCAACAAAACTTTGCAAGTATAGATAAAGCCCTATAGATTCTGCCCTGCAGAAACTTTATTACCGAGGATGATAATATAGAAAAAGCCTGGCTTGATTTGCAGGTGCCACAATATCTGGAAGCGACAAAATTATCTCCTACAAACTGTGTCCACCTGGTATCAGTGATGTGAGCAGAACCACAGGGCCATTTCTGCAGAGGTAGCTTCCAAATCAGACCCACACAGTAAAAGCAGAAAGTTCCAGTTTTGCTGCTTTGTAACCCAGAGATCAATTCTTCTACTCTGCTGCTACTTAACAACAATCAGTCTGCTGAGAAAGTATAGCTTTTTCAGCACTAACACCACGGTATAAGTAATATATTAATTTTCAGAATTTCTTTAACATTCTGGTTTTGATCAGCTTTATAGCACCTGATGCTGCTTTTACCACTTACCTTCATGTAATTACTCACCCATATAATTCATTGAGACTTGCACACATAAATTTCCCCTCAACCTCCCAATAAAATTCTGAAGCAGCAGTATTTACCTTAACATTAGACGTCTTAATACATCACCTAGCACAACAGATGCCAATCACCATAATCTATAAGCCCCAACAACGAGTCTCAAGAAGTTATGGGTTCCTTTCCCATTCTGATGACCTACACGAATATCTCGGGGTACATCTTACCCTCAAAATACTACTCCTACAGGAGGAGTAGACCTATGCAGACCAATATTTAGACCTACATGTTTCTTCTTGGGCCAGAAGGCCCAAACAATGACCCTGGACCAGCAACACTTGGCACACTTCGGAAAGCTTAATTTCCTGGCAGATCTGTCTAGGAGAGACTGCAAACACCTCATTGCTAGTGAAAGACATCGCTGCGTAAGTGGTGAATATCTCGCTGTGCAAGTCACTTCCATGTAACCTAGAGAAAAGAATGGAAGTTGATTTCAGCTGAATCTGCCTGTTATTCCACCATAAACACGTAGCTACAAAGGTAATCAGCATGTCCCAGGGCCAAGGGCATCACTTCTCTCAACCATTGTCAGTAACGGCCAATAACACAAGCCAGCAAAGTAAAGGGAAGTGACAGCAGGGAAATAATTCAGCCTTTAACTGACACGTTATCCAGTTAAAAGCCATTTACCTTCTGCTGCTCGGTGTGTCATTGCTCATTTTAGTTTTGAAGTGACATCTCCCCAAGTACCATTAACATGCCAGCAGTGAAAGGGAATTTATAGAGTATGCGCCCTGGAAAATTATAGCCTGGGTAGTTGTGTTGTAGGAAAGTACTTTGTGGACTCTTTGTTTATCCTTACAGCTCCTACCCCATCCAATTCAGAGCATCCAGAAGGCAACTCCACCGTCATCATCTCCCCACAGCAGCAATTACTGTCTGGGAGGACGCCCTAACAATTGACAAAGTACGGCATTTAAATTCCTCTTAATGGAGGAAGAAGGGGTCTACAATACTTGCAGACCAACACTACTGAGAGGACCATAGTAACAACTTATCAGCAAACCTAGCGACCTGGGTAAAGCACGAAGAATTACAACATAGAACAGGGGAATTTTGTGCGATAGCATGACCCAGACTGGAGGGTTTTTCCCAGGACTACATTCCCGCAGTTACAAAAACGTTGCATGAAACTGGATGTCCATGTAGCACGTGAAAGAGAGCGCTCAGCTCACAGCTACTTCTTTTCTTGTATTCGATGTAGATCTAGGACTATCATCTTCCCTTCTAATCATCCAAGCTAACCATAAAAAGCAATGGACTTCAAGCTAGTGGACAAAATGTGGAGCTTAAAATGATGGAGTAAGGGTAAGAATACAAGACACCATTTATCATAAGCCAAGGAGTCACAGTAAAAGCCCAAGTTACCTTGGAAGTCAGAATTACTAACGCTATCAGTATCGACACCTACAAGTTCAAATTTGATGTAGCAAACAGATACAAGTCTGCTCCCACAACAGTCAAGTCAGCCAGGACTGAAACCACACCAACAGGCAACTTCCACAGGGAACCGTGCACCTTTACTTGCTAAGCAGGAGAGGGGCAAATAGTCACGAACTGAATTCACAGTTGCCCTTTACTCAGATATATTCAGATGACAGATGAATTTGCATGAGTTTAGTGTGAATCACCACGGATAATGGAAAACAATACTTATGCTAATGAGAGAACAGAGCAAAAGCATTGCAAATGAGATGCCATTTGTTCACCAGGCAGAGCGCAGCAGATTAGAAACAGCACCATGACTGACAGCTCCATCCCTCCTCGCTTCTGGCTGCCACCTCTGTGGGGCATCCCCACAGCACCCTTACCACCCCACGGGCAGCCTAGCCCGCGAGAAGCACCCCAAGCCAGGAGAAGGCATATTCTGGGAGCAGAGAAAGGCGTGGGCTAGGCCATGGAGCCAAACGGGAAAGGGAGCACCCAGCTGAGGGAAAAACCCAACGCTTCCCAGCATACCTGCCCCTTCCCACGGAAGCATACGTGCTCCTTCCACCATCGGCGCCCGCTTTTCCGGCTCCCAGCCAGACCTTGCTGGGTGCACGGCCCGGTCCCCACACCGAGCGGTACCTCTGACCCTCGCCACCGCTGTTTCCTGCTCTAAATGTTGCGAGCACGTGGCGGCACTGAGGCCGTGCGTGATGGTGGCAGGGCGTGTGCCTGCGCCGAGCAGCAAGGGAGCGGGTTGGGGTGAGTGGCGCGTGAAGCGGGCGGGAGGCATGTGCCGTGTGCGGCGGCGATGGAGCGTTTNCCGTGCGTGATGGCGGCAGGGCGTGTGCCTGCGCCGAGCAGCAAGGGGGCGGGTTGGGGTGAGTGGCGCGTGAAGCGGGCGGGAGGCATGTGCCGTGTGCGGCGGCGATGGAGCGTTTGGGGGCCCGGAGGAGCTGCCCACCCCTGTGCGCTGCCCGGCCCAAGGCGGCTTTGCTGAGGGGCCGTTCCCTTTCCTGGCACCCGCAGGGCAGCAGTTCCGCACCGGCTTCGGCAGGGAGAGGTGATGGCTTCGGGGAGAGGGGGGAAAAGAAAAAATAAAGGAAAAAGCCTCTTGAGTTTTTAGATGTTTCTTCTGCGTGGTGACGTGGCGTAGTGGTGCTGCTCAGCCTTCGTCTTCCGTCGGCAACCATCGCCCCTGAGGAGAGGAGCGAGGATGTTTTTTCCCGTGGAGATGTGGCGGGAGGAGCTGCCGCGGGCCCCGGTAAGAGCACGGGGCGTTGGGCGGCACGGGGGACAGTGGGTGGAGGAGGCCTGGTGGGGCCAGGCCTGTGGCTTCCCCTCATCGGGGGCCTTTGGTAGCTGTGGTGCTAGGGGAGACGGGGTGGCCAATTTCTGCAAATATTATTAAGTTGCCGGGTGCTGTGCAATGTTGCTGTTCGATATATACAGGCCTGTGACCAGAATGGTTTGCGGCAGACATTCACTACTTCTACTTCAGGGGTGTTTACGGCAATGTGACTGAGCGAGGTTTGCTGTTTCTCACCTGTACTGAGCAAAGTCCCAGTCGTGGAGTCGTCGGTTGTGTGAATAAATTGCCCGATGCCATGTGAAATGCGTATGTGGAGAAGACTTGTCTGCATGAGTGACCAGAAAACAGCTGGTATGCAAGGTGAGCTTGTGCAGTGGTTGGTGTATGGGTTTTAAAGACTGTATGATAGAAGGAAAGCCTCATGAACTTGTGTAAATGCAGAGTACAAGAAAACATTGTGCAAACCTGGAAAACACTGCCTGGCGTTCACTGGATATTTTGATACCTTGTGCTAGAATAGAGTTGGTACCCCACAAACGCGAGGGAGCCAGGAGCGGGGTCTTGAGAATGACTCCGTTAGGAAGGTGAGCGGGGCTATGGCAACAAACGTGAGCCAAACATGACGCTGGTGTGAAGGTGTGGGCTGAGCGCGCAGAGCTCTGAAAGGACTCCAGAGCCAGCAGGCTACTTGCAGGCAAAAACTGAAGTACGTGGGCAAAGCTTTGTGGACTAACCATGCTGTGACAGGATATGATTCAGAGGCACTGGCACAGCTGTATTGGGATTTGTAACTTCATACTGCTGAACTATAATCATGTTCAATTGTATGATGGGAGTTTACTCTGCTCCTGCCTGTGTGAGCTCTGGAAATTTGTTAGTTCCTAGATTTAAAGTAAGATTTAAAATACTTATGTTTTAAGAAGTGAATAAGGAAGCAGGTGTATAATGGCATTGCTGGCTCGGTTTACTGTACCCAGCACTGTACTTCCATCATTTCTTGCACAGTTATTACCTTTGGCTTTAAATAAGTTTTTATGTAAATAGTCATCAAATACAAAAGCACACTGACCCAGAACGATGTAAATCAGCATCTCCTGGAGGAGAACTGGTGGTAGGATGCGACATTATCTTGGAATTTCCTTGAGTACTTGCATTTAATTCCTGAGATTTCTAAAGCAACTGAATAGCTCTGGACACGGAGTGGTACCTGAGCAGAATCTGTTCTTCTGCTAGTTGTGTATTCCAGTGGGGCAAAGATCTGAATAAATGAGCACTTCAGAAATGTCTGAACTAAGGAGGCTTGCCCCGCTGAGAGATGCTGACTTCGCTATTTTTAAGTAATGTACCTGTATGTTTTCAAGGGCGGAAGGGATAACTGCTCTGCAGTGGAGGAGGATGCTGCTAGGAAGGTTTGTCCTGTTTTGCCCCTTTTGCTTTTCCTGTTGTTTCAATATCATCTCCTCCTGTGATCCATCACACAGGGTTAGGCAAATGGCGATCCTTAATACAAGCAAATGGAACAGCTTTTCTGCCTTCTGCTGTGATCTCTTGTCTCACAGTAATACAGCCTGGCTGGCTTTGTGACCTTTTGTGGAGCATTTGGCAACTTTTCTGATGTTGATGGTTTATGGATAAATTGCTCTTCTAGCAGTGTTTCGGCAGAGGCAGTAGTTTTGGAGGAGTGCAATGGTGTTTGTGAAAGTTGCTCACTGGTGTTCAGACTAAACAATGAAGATGTATATAGCCTCTTCCCTTGGAGCTCTGCCAGCATACTCAGACCTGCCGCTGAAGTTCCTGCTGCTGCTTGGAGACTGTGAGCAGCTGTGAGGATATACTGCATCCATAAGCATTTGTTTCATCTTGCATCTACTACAAACGCTTGCACCAGCATCCAGGTTAGAAATGCTGAACTTTAATTCAGTCCAGAGACTACTGAATGAACTGCAGCATCAACCATCACAAGAACTTCTGGTATTTAACTTGCTGCGTCTAAATTCTGAACAGTAACTTCTCCAGTGTCTCGCTTCCATACTCCTTCATAGCGTATCCCCCCAGCAACTGGACAAAGCCTTTCTCCTGAACCCCATTACCCTTTCATCTTCCAAGGAAAAGTTATAGTAGAATGGAATTTGCATTAATCTGAACACACAATGCCTAGGACTCTCCTGAGACCTCGCTCTCTGTTGAACCCATTTTTAGTCATCCATCAAAAAGTATTAATTCTCCCTTTTGCATTGCTCTCTGCCTCTATTTTTTACTTTTTCATTATCTTTTTAAAGCACTGAGGAACCCCATCCCCTTCTGCTCAAGCCACAAGATGATAAAGTTGCTTTTCCCTCCAGCTCGTTTCAATGCATCATTTAGCAGACCTCCTCTTACATGTTCTGAAAAGCCTCTTTTATCCCAGGTGGAGGGTGGGGAGGAGGATCTGTAGGCTGGTGGAACTATGGAGTTGAAATCCATCTAGGCTTAAATAGCCCAAGGTCGGCTCAGGATGGGGAGGAAAACAGCAGATTTCCAGAGACTTCATTCAATGAATTGTTGATTGGAAAAGCTCTTTCAGATCCCTGTGGAGCAGAATCTGGAATAAATGTGTTTTCTGAAAGGAGGACAGCAGGTTAGTTGTTAATGATTTCAATAAAGCAAGAGAAGGCACATTAGGAGGTTGGCCATAAGGGTAAAAAAGGAGGCTGGTGTATTGCTCATTAGTGGTTTGCTAAAATTAACTCCGTTACCGTGTTTGCTTTCATTGCAAACCTTCCATTTAATTGCAATTAGCACTGAACTGCGAAGAAGGGACCCTGCTTCGTGCTACAGATCGTCAGTATCAGGACAGAACCCAGAGCTGAGATTTGTGAACTGCTGTTTTAGGGATTGTCTCAGTGATATAGTTAGGCCTGTTCGGCCTGGTTTTGCTATGCCGATAACTTGGGAGGAAAAGGAGGAGTTACTGTTGTTCCTTTCCAGAGGTATCATATGTATTATTTCACAAGTACAAGCAGGAAGTTTGACTTAAAATTAAAAAGACTGAGGACCTGATCCAAAGGGTGGTGAGATCACTAACAGCTGTGTTATAGTTTTCTTTCAGCCATGGATTAAGCCCAAACCCCTACAAATTTAGTTTCTGTGAGAAAAAAAGTGGAGATTTTTACCTTTTTCCTCTCTGTATTCTTGCATTTCCTTTGATGTTCCTCTCTTTCACAAGCCATTGATTCTCATCTTGTCTTTTATTTACTGCCAGCTCTCTCATTATTTCAGGAGTCCTATACTGAAATGCTGTTCTGTCTTCTGCATACACCATTCTGTTTTCAGCTTTCACAACCTTTAAATAAAGAAAAGGCTTTGCTGTTGTCTGTGAAGGTGGCTGCCAGTTGGCTAGTTAGTGTTTGAGTTAATAATGCAGCATGAAAAAAGGGAATAGCTGGAGTCCTTTTCCAGCACTGGGAGGCATTTTGCTTTCATCATACAGATATCCAGTCCATTCAGAAAATGGTGACAGGGACAGTTTTGGCTAAAGACACTAGGATATGTTGGGCAGCTTATTTCTTTCCAGTGAAATCCATGAGGATTTCAGGAGTCTATCTGCAGTGTGAAGACAGGGAGAGAGTTAGCCCTCTTCTTAAAGGCTTCTTTGAAACCTCCAAGGAGGTCTGCTGCTCATTTTAGCAAGTTCAGAAGAGAGAATGGCTAAATTACATATGCATAGATTTGAACTTGTATCTTCATGGTGTGAGGTTTACTGCAAGCCTGCCATTCCCTTCAGCCTTCAGTTTATCGTCCTTTGCTGGTCACAGGTAAGTGTAGGTCCATGTGGTGGCAGCTTTTTCTGGCAACCGAAGCCAGTTTGGGAAGGGAAGGCTGCAAGCAGCAAAGTGAGTGGAAGGAGAGAAAAGGAAAAGGAGGTGATAACCATTCTTTGATGGAAGTAGGTCAGTGTTTAATGCTATGGCCTGTCTCTTTGGGATCCTTAGGAGCAGTTATAGCTGCAGTTTGAGATGGAGATTGCACTACGAACTGAAAGCAGATGTTCTCTGAATGCAGTTAGCTACTAGCGATAAAATGCTGTGTTTAGAAAATGCAGAAATTCAGTCATGTGATTTTTTTTTTTTTTTTAAATTTCTGTACTTTGGTCACTGACCTTACAATGGCACTGAAAAATGGGACTAGATTGTGTTTAGGAAGAAAACGGAAGGTGGCTGTCAAAAAAAAATAGAGAAAATGAAGTGGCTAAGCCCATTTTAATTAATACTCAGGGTGAAGTAGTTATCTCATTCCTGTAGATGATTCCAAAGCTCTGCTTCCTGCTTTATGTCGATGTTTTGTGTCTGTGGATCTGATGCAAATAAAGTTAATTCATAGAGTGATACAAATGTGAGGCTACTTCTGGTAACATACTATGTGATCAGCAGAACTGGCTGCCAGGAATTATGCTGCTGCTCTCGCCAATTAGTGCTAACGTGTAGGGTAGTCATAAATATAACATGAGTTGTGGGATTTTGATTACCTGATTGTACAGGAATGTGCTCAGGTGGTGTGGAGCTAGTAAAGCATTAGAAATGCCTTGCTAGATCTCTGACATAAGTTCAACAGGGGCATTGATCAATTGGCATAGCTCAGTAGGGAGAACAACTGAGCAATGGGGCAGGAGGGAATGACCATAAGTGAGTCTTCCTGCTCTGCTTAGCCAGAGGCAGAAATATCAGGGTAAAAATACTTGGTTTCAGCTCTAACCTTGTCAAACCATAACAATGTTTTTGATCGTGAAAGCTCAGCTTATCTAGCTTGTGCCCTGAGAATGCTGTGCTCCCAGGGCTCTGCAAATGAGCCACAAATGAGCTTCCAAAGTAGAGCATTGTTTGTGGCAAGCAGATATAGGATGCGTGGGAGAGGTACGGCCAGCAATCGGCGCTAGCTTGGTACTGGAGAGGGGTACTGGAGCTTGCTGCGCAGCTTTTTTCTAACTGTGCAACGGGTTTGCCATGCTGGGCATTGGTTTCCCTAGTGAAGAAAAAAAAGGTAATAAATGAAGCTGTGTAAATAATCAGTTTTTGTGTTCAGCAATGTGCTGAAAAGCAAAAAGCACGCTTTTGGGGAAAGAAGCATTTGTTACTTGCCCAGGGGGTAGAGGGAAAACGAAGAAGGAAATATGTGTTTCAGGTTGAATGAAACATTGATTTGTTTTGAAGGAAGAGGGAGGAGGTTATCCATTCTCTTACAATTTGGCATATTTTTAAAATAAAAGATCTTGGTGTTGGAAAAAAGAAAGGGTTCATTTAAAAGAGAAGAATGCTGAAAACATGCTTTGTTTTTTCTAATTTGTTTTCTCTGGTTGAAAGAATTTCTACATTTGTGTCACGTGTGTTAGTCCCTCTGCATATGTCTGGCAATAAAACATTTACTAGAACCACCTCTCCTTGTCAATTAAGAACATTTTCTCCGAGGGGCAGTCGTCATTTAGTGCCAGCAGAGATTATTTAGTTAATTTCTGTGTGCATGGAAAGTGAAGAGGCTCTGACATTTCAGAGTACTGGCACAGACTCAGCCAGAATCAAAAGGTACGAACAATATCTGTCCCCACTGCATTTATCCATGTGAGACCTGATAGTTGCTGGAGCTGACAATGACTGTATCATTAATGCTGAAGGGGACTCTGTTATGTTGTTATGCAAGTCCAGATACTACTTATTTTTTGTGCTTTCTGGATGCTGCTTTTGAAGAACAAGTAGCTTTTGCAGCAGACAAGGTTAGATCTGATGACCTTTACTGATATTTTTTTCCTTTTTCATCCCCTCTCCTGCCCCCTCCTCCTCCTTTTTCTTTCGCATTGGTTCTGTGTTGGAGGCACGTTGTGGGTTGAGTAGATCTCTGGGTAATTCTTTCTCAGCTGGGGAAAAATAAGCAAGGGGCCCACATGTGTCAGGAGCATGAGATCGGCTGGAAGATACCATTGATTAGCTAAGACACTTGGAATTGTTTTCAGCAGCACTCAGACACCTAGGGAGAGAGCAAGAAGTAAAGCACACCTTGGGTTTAAGTGGGGATCCCCTGCAGGTAATGAAATGCAAGGGACTTGTATCAGAAGCAGATAAATGAGCTGTTACGTCCTGCGGTCAGTAAGTAGGGGAGTCGACGGAATCAGCTGCATTAAGTTCAGCTGCATCTTTGCGTGTTTGCTTATTCACATGGATGAGATGGAGTGGGGGGACGGTGAAGGCAGCAGACTGTAGGTGGGATGGATGCAAATAGAGGAATACAGTGGAACAACGTGTGTGTTCATGATTAGGTCTGGCAGTGCTCTGCATGAAGCCCAGTAGAGAGACAGGTCATGTAGGGTCCAATTATTGGCAAAACCGGTGCAGGAAGAGGAAGGAGCTATCAGCTGTTGACCTCGCTGACGGGTAATGCTGACTGTTCACTGGTTGGCATCTTGAGTTGAGGAGACTGCAGCATTGCCAGGGCAAGCTAGTGTTTTAAGGCCTCTTAAACATGCAGGGAGCTGAGGCTGTCTCGTGATGCTCTGGGTAGAGAAAGAAAAATGAGCCAGTTAGGAGAAAGTAAGAAGGATTCATGGCCAAGTTTGTAATTGGGAACTTTCGGTAGATTTGCTACTACCTCGTCTAACGGGAGGGGAGAGGATGAAGTAAGCAGATGGTTTAAAAGCAAAACCATAAAAAGTGTCACCTTTAACTGCAGATGAAAAAGGCAACAAAAGAGTGACCAGCAGCTGCCTAGCTGTTCCTGACCTACACCCAGGTGCTCTCCAGCTCAACCAACAAACTGCTTATGCTTCTTGCTGCTGGTTTGCTAGCAGCTTTACCTCTCTGAGTATTACTGCAAATAAATGTCTGCAGTCCAGAGCCAATTTAAAAAAGAAAAAGCAACCACACAATGACAAAGGTATAATAATGGAAAGGAGGGAATGGGTCCTGGCAAAGAGAATTAAGAGTCCTCCAGGCTGGTCTCTAGTGAGCTCTGAGCCCTGCTTTGTTCAAGCACTGTAGAGGAAGAGCAATAGAAAGAAGGTGGAGTGGAGCCTGTGCAAAGCAGGAGGGGGTACAGAGAAGGATGAATATGCATTTTGTGGGAGTGATAGGACAGAGGGATGAACATAAGGAGGCAAATGCAGCTGGAGGAGTTGTACAGGGTCAGCATATGGAGAATGAAGATAAACATTCAGAGAGAGAGAGTGATAGGGAAAGTGAATATACAACTGTGATTTGTAAGGAAGCTTTGGGGGGATAACTTAAGAAGGCCTAAATACCTGCAAGTGTTGGGGCTCAGCCTGCATTCTCTCACTTTCAGATTGCAGCCAAGCCCAGCAGTAAATAGAAGTTGGTGCCGTCCTATGCCCCAGAGTGAAGTGAGTGAGGAGGTGGTACCCACTTCCCCCAAAAGATTAGTTCTGCTAGCTGTTGTGGGTTTCAGCTTCAGGGTTAAATACACCTGGTGCAGTCTATGTCACTATGGAGATGACTGCTGAAGGGCAGGACTGGGTCAGAAAGGCACTGGAAAGCAGAGAGCTGCTGCAAGAGGTCCTGGCTAAAAAGAGGCTCTAAGACTCGAGCCTGGCATTTCCTGTCTTTGTTGCTTGTTTAATCAAATACATCTTGATGGGTGACCAGTCAGCCAGCAGGAAAATGGTTAGAAGGGTGCAGTGTGCTGTGCTGAGGGACAGTTACCTAAGCATCAGCCCTTCTGGTACCAAGCGGCTTTGATGTGGTTCTGAAATCAGCTCTCACTGAGTCTCTGAAGCAAGACATTGCCTCAGCAGTGCAAACTGCTGCTCCCTGCAGAAAATTAATAAGGAGACTTCAGATTGCACCCTGCTTCTGACCTAAGCAGCTAAATAGGTTACACTAAGTTTTAAGAATCGCCCCAGTTTTCCTTTTAATAGGCAATTTTTCTGCTTAATTTGCAGAACAAGCAAAAAGCTGTTATGTAAAATTTGTCAGCAGCAATTGACTCTCATTAGAGATTGGGAGCAGGAGGCTTTGTCATAAAGGGGAAGGATCCTCCAAATTTTCATTTACCGGCCTTAGTTTCCCAGCGTTGATGCTGACCCATGCCCTGAACAAATTCAGACACTGAGCTGTCAACGTTTCTTTCCTATTCTCACAAGAGCTGTTCTCACCTTCCTTCAGTCTGGTTTTAGGAGTCCTTAAGCAGTCAGTAACCAGTTCTGTTTGAAGCACGTGATCCAGGCTGAATGAAGCGCCTGTAAATTGCTGTGTTATTATTACAGTGTTTGAGCAGTGAATTTTGCCATGCTGTGTAAACTCAGCTCCAGTAGAAATATTTTATTCAGCACTGTTAGGGTGCAGTTGTGTGCAGAGCTCCTTGCTGGGCCAAGAAGTTGAGCCATAGGTGTCTGATTGCACCTATGGGACATAGGCAAGGTCAGCCTTTACGTGCCACGTGGACTCCAGTAGCTTGGGTCTGGAAACTCATTCCTGAGTCTAACATCTTCACCAGAAGTGGTATAGTTACTGATACCTGCAAGGCTGCCTTTTCTTGCTACTCTTTTCTCCTAAGTCCTGCACTGGATGTAGCAGACATAGAAAGAGCTGCTGTCCGTATTTCCTGGAGACCAGAACAGCGTGATCTGAAATTGCTCATGTTTTCTTCATGCTTCAGCTGAAGACAGCTGTGACTTGCCTTGTGTAGGGGGACAGGTAAACTGTAATACACCTTCCTATGAGAGACATAAGGAAAGTGGAAATTATTACTGACATTGAAACATTGAGATGGGGATTTTTTCTTTCCTTTTCCCCCTACGGTAAATGTTAATTATACATGAAGGTTCACTACAGCAGAAGGGATTATAATTAATTTATATTTGAACTATAATAGATTTCACTACAAACTGCATTTCATTGCAACAAAGTGTATTATGACTGTTGTTTGCTGCCAGCAATTTACATAAGCCAACCACAAAGCGTTGCATCATTTAATCCTGCATTAAGGACAGCAGCAGGCAGAGAGAACTATGAAAAAAACCCAGAGCAAGTCTGTTTAACTTGTGAACAGAGACCTTGTACTTGTTGCAGAACCTATGTAATCTAACCTGAGGAAAGCAAAGAGGAGTGCGTTGGATCACACAAATTTGTAAGGTAACATTTCGGTCCAAACCCATGTCTGATCTTGCCTAAAAATGAGAATTTATCTGTGTGTTCTATCTCTACTTTAAAGTGCAAAAAAATAGAATCTATCTGAAAGAAGAATAACGCTTTGTTCTTCTCTGTGCCCTGAGTCACACACCAAAGCAGTATGAAGATAGCAGTGACCTAGGAGACAGGCAAGCAGGTTTTTATTCTTGACCAAATGGAAAATCATTTACTTTCCTGTACCCCTCTCTCCATTTCCAACATTACCTACCTAGTTTTATGGGATGGGAGTTTCTCCAAGGCAGGGATTATGCTTACAAAGGCAGGCTGGAGCAAGTCTGAAAGCAGGGCCCCTGTCATAGTGTAAGTATTCATCCCAATGTACTAGTCAGTATATTAAAAGCTTAGGATGGCAAGTTGATAACTTTAAATTGGCACTTCCTAATTTACAAACTAACCTCACAGTTCTCCCTCCTTGTCATCTTTTTGTGGTGTCATGGTGATATCAAGCCTTGGACTTTGGTTTTTTTACCATCAGGCATACCCTGACACCTTACAGTCCTTCACTAGGGAGTGTATCAGACTCTGCTGATGCTATCTGTTGCACTGCATGCTGTCGCCTTCTGTCTTTGAGCATAATATAACAAACTTTCATCCGCAGACAGGAGCTTCATCCCTGATGACCCAATCTCAGACTGTAGAAAAGGGCAAGATGGTTTGTCAGGGACTTCAACCAACAGCTCAACAGCTGTTTACAAGAGCTGAGAGGAAAGGTCAGAGCCAGCCCTCCTCTGCCACTGATGAATGTTTCCTCTCCTGCGCTGCCAAGGTTTGGCCAAGCAATGCGAACTGCAGCAGAAAGGGCAGGGCGGAGAGAAGAGTCAGGAACAAGCAACACAGATGATGTCAGTTTGCCCAACTAAGAAGAGAATTTGGATTTTGGAACTGTGGCCAGACTTTGCAAAAGGCTGAGGCTGTCTCTCAAAACAATGAAAACTCTTTCCAGAGAAAGGAGTGACAACTGTTTCACTTAATGGCCAGGTCCTTGATTATCCCTTTGTCATTTTTTTTTACGAAGTGCCTTGGGTTTCATTTGGTTGTTAGAACCAGTGCTCTGCAGGATTCCCACTTCTTTTCCTATTTCTTTTGGAGGCATTAGAGAACAGCTTTGCCTAGGGAACATAGGGCATGAATGTGGCTTCTGCCATCTTCTTGGGAGCTTGGTTGCCATCTCCTCAGGCCAGGCACTCTATCCGTTTTGGGCATCCGGTGCACGAGTGGTAATAAGGAGTTTCACTGTCTGTCAATGTAGAAGCAGCGGGTATGTGTGTGGTTGGCTGTAGCGTGGCATGATTGGGAGTAGCACTGCTTGGACTGTATTGGCAGCCCGACATATGAACCAGTATCAAGCTCTGGAGATGCAAGTCACCCTCACCTAGAGGAGCTCAGATGACTGAGGGAGTTACATGTCAGCACTTCTATCTTCCACAGAGGGCTATTAAAAGCCACGCTGATATTGCAGCTGGGGTCTGTGTATGCGGCACATCTGGATGTACTTGAGCTATCTTTATGCTAGAGAGCTTCGGCACCAAAAAATAAAAACTGCAGCAGCATAGCCCTCAGTGCAGTCAGCATAAGCCTGCCTAGGACCTTGGAAAAGTAGGTGCTAGCTGAAGTGCTGTGGTCGTTAGCTCCTGTGCAAGGACAGCAAGCCTATGTTGCTGTCTTCTTGTGGCAGTGCTGAAGCCCACTCTTTGCATTGGGGCATTCCTTGCCCATTTTGCATTTTCTTTGCTTTCTGGCTATTTCATGGCTATGCTGAAGGCACTCATGGCCACTTCAGCAAAGTCTAGCTTGCTTCCAAGAGCTTTCTTATGCAATTCATACTTACACTCTAGCTGTAAAGTTAACAGACTGTTTTATTACACAGGCTTTGTAATTCAGGAGGACCCATTCAAAGGCTAGGAGCAGTTTTAGTCCCAGCAGAATGAAACCTTGACAGTAAGTTTTGCTGCTAAGATTTTGTTGGAGGTATTTGCTGAGAAAGGGTGGGAAGTCCTGAACAGGCTACTCGAGCTCCTCTTGACACAAGAAGATGCAGGATAGGGTGTGCTAATTTTGGAGCAGCACAGAGCAACAATGAGGACAGTCCCTTCCCAGGAGATGCTGTGGGAAATAGAGAAATGGGGCTCTGGTGGCAGCACGGCAATGCCTACTGTATTGAGGAGAAGCCACTGGAGGGAGTGTCTTGACACTGTTTATTAAAGACTTGGCACCGTTTCCTTCCTGTGCAGTCCACAGTATGAACCATGGTATAGTGAAAAATACCCACAGAAACCAGTTTTCCTGTGCTGTCTGAATATGTACGTTGTCCTAATGTGAAAATTGCTGTAGTCTGAGGTGTGGGATCAGAAATGGCTACCAGAAATTCCTTCGCCCTGCAGTGAGACAGAAGTCACAGTCCCGCAGCAGCAGGCTGGGTAGGACGAGTCGTCTGCCCCCTTACTTGCCTCTGACTCAGCCTCTGAGATAAAAGACCATTTCCAGAAAGCACTTGGGGTGAAAATATTTCAGTTTGCTGCTGCTTTGGGGTTGTCATTCTGGCTAATTTCTACTCTGATGTCACCAGCAGTGGCCTCATGAACGTTATTTATAGTGTTTGTGCCCTGGGCTTTGGTTGTGCACAAGGCTCTGTTGCTGATCTGCAAGGAAGGGAAGAGCAGCTGGAACGCTTTCAGTGACACATCTTTTAGCCTGGCATGTATTCCAGGTTCTTCATGTCACACCTGGGCTGCCTGGATCTACCCCATATTCCTGTCTGTACCTTGATTTGCTCCAGCAAACTGAGCCATCCTGGAGCTTATTTTGGTTTTTTAAAACTTGGTTTAAAAAAATGCAGTAAGTCATGAGACCAAGCAAATCCAATAAAGACGCTTCAGGGGAAGGCACTCTGCAAAGCCAGATGCAAATGCAGACAGCTAGAAACCAAAAATATATTAGTACCGAGAGAGCAGGCAATTATTCTCCTATCAGAGTTGCAGGATTTTCAGTGTATATGACTTCAACACTACTTCAGGACAGCCAGTCATCCATTTTTGGCTGAAAATGGAGAGAGATATGATTGCTTCAAAGCCCATGTCTTTCCCTCCCTGACACCCATGAGCTGCAGTTAATTGATGCATTTAACAAGCACATGCCAGTCTGTATGGGAATGATCTTTGCAGCTGCTAACCTGAAGCATTGAAAAATCATGAGTCAGGCTTTTTATCTGATCCCACTAACCCTAAAATTAAAAAAAAAAGAAGATATAGAAGCAGCCAGGCCTTCAACATTTACCTGCAGAGGTTTAGAGTTTTTGTCTGTAAGGTATCCTGCCTGAAAGCTCAGCTTCTCAGGTAGTCTAATGACAGTGGGAGCTAAGGCTTTTTAGAAAAAGCAACAAATACTGCCAGAGACAGTACATCTGTAAGCACTGAAAACTATGCAGTCAAAAAGTGTGTCCCAGAAGAGCTATTTCAGCACTTAAGATGATCTCTTGTATGAAGATTGCGCTGGTGTCAGCGTATAGGACAGAGACTTGGGCAGATAACGTGTTTACAGAACAAGCCCTTGTATCTTTAAGACATCCCATAAACCACATGGCTTGGAATCTGTCCCTGGGTGAAAAATCTTTTACAGTGAACTTGTGCCCTGTTCCTTATGCATTTCACATTTTTCTGCAATATTTTAGCTTGTAAGAAGCCACTCAATGTATTAATGATCAGGAAATAATAACTTTCTCAACCCAGGGCCAAGTATCCTCCATCTCCCTGCCATCTGTAATAACAACGCTTTTAATGGATGTGTGCGAGATGGTCTCCTAGGAAGCCTCAGCGAAGCACAAACCTACACCAAAAGCACAGTTACTCAGCTGTTGCTGGAGAATTTAACTCAATCCAGTTTTTCGGTGCCGATTTGATGACTTTCCCAGTGACGTCAGTATCTGTTACCTGCAGCAGGCTCTGTGTTGTTTCCTGTCTGACCTGGGAGCTGATTTCTCCATTGGCACAAGGGTGTCTTGTGCATGTGTGGTGAGCCTCCTACAGTAGAGCTTGATGGCAAGCAGCGAGAACCACATGGTTGCAGAGTCTCTCAGCAATTGCCATGCATGATGGAGGAGGCTGTCAATCAGCAGTCAGCAGCACCAGTGTTATGTTAAATCAAATATACCAGAGTGGCTTGTAAATTGCCACTGGGTATCAATTATAGTTTGCCAGATCGCTCTCTAACAGCCTTGCTCCATACTGCCACTTTTGCATTGTCCGTGCTGAGTGTCTTTTGTGGATTTAAAGGTAATGTATGATGCTGCCTCCCAACCCAAGAGAAAGGCCATTTTGAGGGCCACTTTTCAGAGTGATTGGTCACAACCATTAGACCTAACACATGGCTTGTTCTGCCATCTAATTCGTCTTTAGTCCTTCAAGAGGCTGGCACTAAAGAGAGCACAATTACTGGACTTCATCTAGGAACTGCAGACCTAAAGCTGATGGCCTTTGCTAAGTGGTATGAACATAACGGCCTCCACTAGGCATTAATCACTATGAGACTTTGAACACAGGCACCTGGACTATTTTTCGCAACCTTGTCGGCGGTGAGCTATGTGTCTTTGGGCAAGCGTTCTCTCTTCCCTGTGGCCCAAAATGTTGCCCAGCTGACCAGAACGTGTAATAGTACTGAAGTGCCTCTAAAGACTAGGCCATTGATTAATGAATTCTTACTGCATTTTTTTGAGATTTTTGGATGTCAACCACTATTTTAGTGCAAAGTAGTATTGATTATCATCGTGCATATATAATACAGTAAGCAGTTATTCATTTCCTTATTGCTTCTCTTTGCTGACATGATCCTTATTAGGTACCTCAGGGGGCAGGTTAATAAAACTCTGTCTATTTACATTAAATACTAAGGGAAGAATTACCCCGAGTACAGTCCCATCCAGTGTCCTAGCAAAACCCGTCCATTTGGCACGTCTCCTGAGCATCAGGCTGGGATTCTGCAGTGCTACATGTTTCCTTTCTTTTTCTTCTGATGTGCTTTGAAATTGCTAGTCTGACCTGACATTCCTAGCTATGATAGAGAGAGGTCGCTTTTTTCCTGAGTAATCTCACAGTATTTATTTTTATAGGTATATTGAAGATAATGATCCTGTTTCTGAAAGGGAGATGAGAGAGAGACAACAACAGAGCTGCTGGCTTTTAACTCACATGAGAAGCTTTAGATACTACTGCGATGAGGACCATATATGAAGACAGAGCAATGTCATGACTGGTAAGAGAGGGAGCAATGTAGCAACTTTTATATTAACAGTGACCTTCTCAGCATTAAGCATATTGCCTTATGTTGCAGGAATAAGGCTTAAGACCCAGACTCACAAAGGTGACAAAGCGATGCTGCATTCAGCAGCCTTTGAGCACCTAAATACCTTTGTAGATATGGAGATAAATGCCTTACTTAATCTGAATTAACATGACTGAAAAAGTGAACTGTTAGCACAGTGGAACGTGCTCTCTGCGGTTGGGTCTCCACTTTCCAGTGTAAGTGCCGTTTTGTATTAGGGGTTGCACATGTTGCCAGCATTGCCCCAGGCAAGGGTAATGAATTGCATTTCCTGTGATCCGCCTGGCTTCAGAGAGCCACACCATATCTTGAAGGATCATCACTAGAAAAATATTGCACGGCAATCTGGAGCCATTGACTTTGATTGTCTCTCAGTGGTTGGCCAAAAGCTACAATTGACAGATTTGCAACACGATGATGCCGGTGTGGCGGATGTCGCAGTCACTTCTCAGCCCAACGCATGGCAAAAGGCTGAAGACGGCAGGGAAGCCAAAATTTGTCAGCTGGAAGCAGGGACAGTGCAGGAGAGAGGGCAAATGAGATGCTGCCAAGCCTTAATACTCGTAAAGCTCAGGGTCGCAGAGGGAGATTACTGATGTAGATTTTCAGATAGTTTCTTTCCTCTTTCCNTGACTGAAAAAGTGAACTGTTAGCACAGTGGAACGTGCTCTCTGCGGTTGGGTCTCCACTTTCCAGTGTAAGTGCCGTTTTGTATTAGGGGTTGCACATGTTGCCAGCATTGCCCCAGGCAAGGGTAATGAATTGCATTTCCTGTGATCCGCCTGGCTTCAGAGAGCCACACCATATCTTGAAGGATCATCACTAGAAAAATATTGCACGGCAATCTGGAGCCATTGACTTTGATTGTCTCTCAGTGGTTGGCCAAAAGCTACAATTGACAGATTTGCAACACGATGATGCCGGTGTGGCGGATGTCGCAGTCACTTCTCAGCCCAACGCATGGCAAAAGGCTGAAGACGGCAGGGAAGCCAAAATTTGTCAGCTGGAAACAGGGACAGTGCAGGAGAGAGGGTAAATGAGATGCTGCCAAGCCTTAATACCCGTAAAGCTCAGGGTCGCAGAGGGAGATTATTGATGTAGATTTTCAGATAGTTTCTTTCCTCTTTCCTTTTGTTTCCAATATTTCCTGGTTCCTGTCTCCTGTAAGAACAAAGTCAGCAGAGCTGGGAAGCCTCCCCTCTCCTCACCACACCACTGGTCAGATTGTGTCTGAAATCTGGAGTGAAGAAGCAACTGGAGCAATTTCACCAGCATTTTATCTACCTTACGCCAATTCTGGTGTGCAAAGGACTTGTTTGATGACTTTGCCATCCTTTCCCATACAGAGAGGGAGAAGCATTCTCATTTAATATTAAACTCACCTCCATGGATTCGGGCTGCTTCTGACAGTGTATCAATTATTTAAACTTGTTTTAAAAATTTCCAGGATTAAAGAGATTAGTTTCTTGTTGATTTTGGTAATTCATCCTGCTTTTGCATCTCTGAGGCTGAGTGCAACACAGCTACTGGGTTCGTATTTGCTCGGAGTTCACCCTATCCAGGGGCAAAATGGAAATTTTGTTTCTGTTTGAAATTGCCAAGTTCATGTCTGAGTGGCAAGCAAGTCCCGCAAACTGGATGTTAGTAAAGCAATTGAAGGTGGCATTGTTAGGTGAGCANAGGATTAAAGAGATTAGTTTCTTATTGATTTTGGTAATTCATCCTGCTTTTGCATCTCTGAGGCTGAGTGCAACACAGCTACTGGGTTCGTATTTGCTCAGAGTTCACCCTATCCAGGGGCAAAATGGAAATTCTGTTTCTGTTTGAAATTGCCAAGTTCATGTCTAAGTGGCAAGCAGCTCCCGCAAACCGCATGTTAGTAAAGCAATTGAAGGTGGCATTGTTAGGTGAGCAATCACTTCTACCACTATATGGGGAATATTAATTCTGTGTTTGTGTGTACAGCTAGGATCTTTCTGCAGAATTCTACATTATGAAAGTAAATTTAAAGACAACAATATTTGCAATTTTCCTCTGTGNGCTTTTGCATCTCTGAGGCTGAGTGCAACACAGCTACTGGGTTCGTATTTGCTCGGAGTTCACCCTATCCAGGGGCAAAATGGAAATTTTGTTTCTGTTTGAAATTGCCAAGTTCATGTCTGAGTGGCAAGCAAGTCCCGCAAACTGGATGTTAGTAAAGCAATTGAAGGTGGCATTGTTAGGTGAGCAATCACTTCTACCACTATATGGGGAATATTAATTCTGTGTTTGTGTGTACAGCTAGGATCTTTCTGCAGAATTCTACATTATGAAAGTAAATTTAAAGACAACAATATTTGCAATTTTCCTCTGTGATTGTTTGCATTACTCAGCTACATAAAATGGCCAGTCCCTTCCAGCACACAGATGAGGTGGCTCTACTGTCAGATCAAAGAACCTCTGGTGCTATTGTCACAAATTTAAACAATGTCTAAAGATCATCTGTTATGCCCTACAGATTATGTCTCTATTAGCTGTGGAAGAACAGCTCACCTGCTCCAGCCTACGAGTTGAAATCAGGGCTGCAACTGGCACTTCATCAAATCTAGACAAAAAAAAGATTAAAAAGAATAATCAAAGAGCTTTAAACATCAAAAAGCAAACAGGTCTATGAAATATACATGAAAACATACTAAAACCTCAATCCCAGCATTATCTGTCTCCTATCCGATCATTAATTAATGGTTTTGTGCTACCAGGAAAGTGAACTCTTTAAATGGGTTCTTTGAGTGGGTGTCTTCCCTTTGCTAAGCAAGACTGCCTGGATAGTCCAGCTTATCACTCTGGCAGAAAGGAGTGTTTGAGGCTTCCTGTGATATCCCATAAACATACCTTTGCCTTAATTAACTGGTCAGACAATCTCGTTTAACAATGGGAAGACCTAGTGATATTTGTATCTAAAAGCAAGTTTCTGTAATCACAAATTCATCAGGAAAAACCCTCAGTAAGCTTTCTAACTACATATTTGCTGTTAGACAGAATCAGATGGCCCATTATTTTTCTTCCCAGGTGCTTCATGCTGCATGGTAGACTTTATCAATCAGACCCAGAAACCAATCTTCTCCCAGTCTCCAGAAGAGTCATCGTCAATCACATTGGTGAGCAATGGCACTAGAGCCTCATCACAACCTTTCCTTTGCTAGCAAGCGTCACAGCTTGGAGAGAGAGGTGGAGATGTACATTTCAAATATTGATCATTCTCTCCTGCGGTGAAAGGATGGTGGGAGGGGAGAAGAGAGAGAGAGATCGCATGTGTTAAAATGTTTTATTTTTGTTGTCAGGGTCTCTGGCTAGAAACTGATACGCTGCAGGAGCTGAGAGCATGGAGAGAGTCTGGCATGAATGGTGTGTGGGAGGAAGGTCAGGAAGGGAGGAAAACAAAATGTCTTGTTGTTACTACCATTATTTTTATTATAGCAGTACTACCAAGCTCTTAGATTGCACGTTTTGTACACCTACTGCGAACACCTTTATAAAGGTCAGGATCATTATCTTCATTTTGCAAACGGAGAAACTGAGAAAGGTTTAACTTGCACGAGGCAAGCAGGCCCCCAACAGAGGTGAGAAAAGAGCTTAGTTTTCTCGAGATCTAGAATAGCATTCTGTCCCCCAGGTTACATTGCCTTCCCGTTATAGAATGGGGTGAATCTGAGATCAGGGTCTCACTATGGTGCAAGCAATACAGGAAGAAAGCAGATTTCCCAAAGTCCCTGCATTCTTTCCATTTCCTGAGCTCTCTCTGTCATCGTAGGTCATCAGTTGTCATGTGGTTTTCTACCTCAAAGCTTTATTTTGTGCTTTGTAAACACACACAAGAAATGTGTTCCAGCTTCACATCATTGCAGTGTGAACCCCAGAGAAGTGAGGTGCTTCTTCAAATATATTTCACTTCACAAGATCAAGGGAAGAAGTAAGAAAAAAATAAATACAAAAATACTAATTTATTTTGTATGTATATTTCACACTTCATTGATTTCAGTTGAGTTGTTCCTAATTTACACGTAACGGTAAGGATTTGTCTCCTGCGTCTAGTTTTCCACCCATTTGTACAAACTGTATGTCTGTAAATCATGCCTGTAATGTCTAAAAGGGAGATAGAGAACAGAGCGTGTTTCTTTCTTTCTTATGCCCTGTAAGATTCTTCTTTCTTATGCAATGCTGATTCTCCTTCCAGCACGGAGGGAGTTTATTCACTTGAGGTTTCTTTAAGCCGTTCTTAGATGCTGCGAATTTAATCTCTGAGTGTTTCTACTTGTATGCATTAACTACTTGAAGAAATCAAGCTAAGGCTGCACAGCCAGTTGAAATGCAGCTCCTTGTCAGGTCTACGGAGGCGGAGAATTGTGAAGTGCAGATTTGTGGCCTGCAACTGTCCCTGACCAGGCTGCTGCAACCTGGTTGCATGGAGCTGTACTGGATGCTGTGCTAGGATTTGAGTTTTGCTTCAGGAACTTTCTGGAGAATGAAGGAAGCCTGCAGCTAACCAGCTGCCTGTATTTGCAAAGCATAAATCATAGACAACTTAGAGCTGGAGTACAGGCTTTGGATGACGATATAGAGCTGTAGGCTTCTGTCTTTGTCCTTCTGAATCACAGATGCTATGTTAGGTCAAAAGAAGTGGTTTGCATGCATACCTCTGTATTTAAGTTACATGTATCACACATGTCTTGAGCTGGGAATCCATCAAAAAGGGATTTATCAGTCTTTTCCAAACATGGCCTTTAAGCAGTCCTATGTGCAATATAAAAGCATGATGTTTCATAAGGCTTTTTCTTTTTTTTTTTGTAATGGCCAAATATTTGACGTTTCTTACCCAACTGTTTGTTTCCCACCTGTGTTAGTCTGGTTTCCTGCTGATCTCAATTCTGCAAAACCACAGCAAAGCCCATGTCTTCTGTCATTAGGCTTCTTAAGTACAAAGAATGTGTATTTTGTCCAAAATCAGCTGTGGAATTAGTAACTAAGGTGCACAGGCTTCCCAGTTCCTGCTTCCCCAGGTACCTGTGTACCATGCTCTTTGAATCACATCCCATTCCTTCATCACCCAAGCATTGTAAGCCTTCTGTGGGACGAGTGAAAAGCAACATTAAGCATTAAGTGCCCAGGAAGGGGATGGATGGAGATACAATGGTAATTATGCTGGCAAAGAAAGTTATGTGAAATCAAACCACCTCACAATTCCATGCCTTTCTGTCCTTTAAAAAAAAAAAAAAAATTTACTCTAGATGCTGGTTTACCCTAATTGTCTCTTCATTCTGGCAAGCCAGAGAGACATCAGCTTCTTTTTCACTGCCTTTGTGTCCCTGCTTCCCATCCTAACGTAGTGTAGTCTTCTGTGAAATTGTTTTCTCTGCAGAGATGGAGTTGCCTCGTCTCTTGTAATTCCACTAGAATAATCCTTGGCTCTGTGCTAGAAAAGTGCTGAGCGTAGTCACTGAAGGGAACGCTGGGGAAACATAGGCATCTGCACACATACACCTTAGTGCTGGGGGAATTCAGGCAACTCAGAGAACACAGAAGATTTGCAAATACCTCTTTCTTTCCTTTAATGCTTGCTCTGTGGTAAAGTAGAAAAGGCTCAGGGAGCAGCCAGCCAGGAGGGCGTGCCAAGTGAGCAGAAATATTGAGGCACTGAAGGCAAATGGAGGGGGAACAAATGCGCTGTACAGGACCTCGCCGCCTAAGGAGCAGGGTGGTTTGCGAGCAATGCACGTAGAGACCTAGGATTGCTTAGCGTCAGAGCTGAACACAGGGCCAGACCATCAGCATTGTAACTCCACTGACCTTACTGCAAATAGGACAAGAGGTGTTGTCCCAGAGTGCTTGTGATCTCAAGTGATGAAAATGATAACCTAAGACTTACGTGTCTGTGTAACTCTGTGCTACAAGGAGGAAAGACCTAGTCCTAGTTATTTAACTAAATAAAGGATCCTCATCAACGTCCTGTGACCAAGAAAAGCATTGCCCTCATTTTTGCACAGAGCTATGCAGAAGTTCCTTTAATAGGTCTTACAATTCCCAACTCACCATCTGAAGCCCTAACCATGAGGTGCCAAACCAAAAGGGGACATAGCTATTAAATGTGTGTGATTTAAAGCCACAAGGGAACACTGTGGTAGGTCTCCCTCGTGCAACTGAGTAATTCTTTTCCCTTGCTAGATAAATGATTACAATAATACCGAGCTTAACAATTCCCAGTTACACTAGAGAGCATCTCTTTCTGAGAGTTAGCCAATAGCGATTTTGCGATATTATCAACATAGCCTACAGTTCCAGCCATATCACAGCAGAGTCCTGGCAGACGGTTCATTGCTCCCTGTGGAGAGAATAGGACTTCTTTCAGAGTTTATTGTCACCGTATCAGTATTGCGCCTCAGGTTATCAGCCAGCATCCAAATGGCAGTGCTGAGGAAGATGCTTATCCTATGGTCTGATTATTCAGTAATTTCCCATTACTATTCTCTTGTATTTGCTTCTGGATCCTGCCCGTTGCCAGCAAGAAGATTTGAGGTAGATAGGCATGCTCCAGTTAGTGCGGCAGTGCCTGCATTCATCACCTGGTTGTGACCCATGATGCACTGAACTTTAATGAAGTCTGATAGGTAGTTGAGAATTTTCTGTAGTTATATCGGCCAGAGTAGATTTAAATCCGAAATCAATTGGTAGACATGGCTTTGACACGGTTCAAGACAGAAGGATGTAGAGCAGGAACCCATGAGTAGGGAGACAGCAATTGCCATGTAATTACGGGATCTGTCACTTAACATTTATATGGCATGGGTGTCCTAAAAGACGAGAGGTTGTAATTTGCATTATGGATATGCTTATTTGTCGTGCTGACAGACAACAGAATCCCAACTCATACAGCTATTGTAACTAATTAAACAGAATAACCAATCAACAGACGTGGCAGATGAGGAATTTTGATGTGAAGAATTAAATATATAGAGTGACCTTGCAATGGCATTTAGTATAATTTTGTTTAATACCAGAGTCTTAGCAGGAAATTACCTTAAAAACCACATAAAGCATGACAAGGCAGTAATGACAATTTTGCCAGGGTTCCATAGCAGCTTTCATCTGGAGGGATCCCAAGGCCTTTTACCTGCTGTCTAGATTCATTTCATGAAAATGAGAATGGGTGAAAATGTAACCTGGATACCAGTGTGCTTGACCAGTGCTTGCTCTCTGCTGAGGTCAGTTCAGTTTCTGGTTTGGTTCAGGCATTGAAGATAAACTCTTTCTTTCTTTCTTTGTCCACCTATCTGCTTGGTCTTTGTCTTGTACCTTGGAGGTGTACTGTCCTATGATTAAAGTAATATGAGGAAGCCTTTTGTACAACCTTTAATTTTTATTTTTATTTTACTTCTTCATTTCCAAGCAGCAGAGGTATCTCCTGTTCAGGAAAGAGGATCCAATAGCATGAGGATTTACTCCTCAGCTTTGTCGCTTTAAATGTGGTGAACTGGGCAATCCATTTCCTCTCTCTCTCATTCACAAAGCCATCTGGGTACATCAGCTGTGATGGATCATTTCAATATTATGCCTTCTATCCTGGAAACGGAGCTTTCCGTCTCCTTTTAGATAAAAGCTGCTAATATTTGAGTCCCCATTCTAGTCAACCAGGCCATCAGACATAAGGCTCCCTGACAGCGTATTTGTGTCATGAACACGTGACATTGTTCCTTACTTCACTAGCCCAGACAATAAATATTGCGGAGGCAGAGCAAGAAATGAGCAGGGGGATTTACAGTGCATAGCATCATATGGCTTGTCGGCTAGGTTCATCCCTGGGTTAGTGCTGTTCAATTCCGAGGAATTATCCCAAGCAGTGAATCTGCTCGAGACATGCAAGACTGAAATTTCAGTTCTGTTTTTTTAACTCACTCTTCTCCAAAATATGTAGAAGAAGGTTTAGCACAGGGTGCTGGGAGTATATCCTGAGCTTGGTTAATCCATTGCGTAGGCTGGGGGGAATTCTGAGACTGGGATTTGACTTCAACTCAGGTGCTATCAAGCTTCTAAAGCTATCTCACTTCCAGAGGGATTCAGGTAACAGCTAGGATGAGAACATTGTCAAAGCTGATATGAAAAGGATTTACAAAGGTAAATGCTGAGCGAAACTGAGAGAAGGTCCCTAGCAAATTTGGTGAGTGGGCAGATTAATTTCTTTGTTGAGAAATTTAAGGTAAGTTATTTTTTTAAAAAGTTATTCTTCTATTTTCAAATATCATTGAAATTTAACCCAACATTAGAAACTCAGTTTGTTATTAGATAGCTCAACAAAATGCTCTCTGAGCACTTGGAGCAGTCAGACAGCTAACACTTGTGCGAGGTATGAAGACTAGGAATAGAAAATATATTGTCACTGCTGTAAGTCATTACATCCCTCAGCAGAGAATGTCTTTTGGTTGAGGAAGTAATGAAACTGGAAGTGGTTAAACATTCAAACTTTCTAATCAGTCAGGGGTTCAGAACAAATAGTTTGATATATGATCTGCTCTCCTTTTTTAGTTAAGTTTTCATTTCTTTACAGTCATTCTTACAATCTTCCTGTGCACATAAAAAGCAGTAAAAGCATTTAAGGTCTGTGAGTGTTTCCAACACAGGATGAAAGATGTTAATGCATAGAGTGGCTGTGGAGTGAGCTCCCAGTGGAATCCCAGGCTACATAGAATTTACCCATTAGATTTCGTTTTGAAGAACATCCATTCATATGGAAATCACTGACATTTATCAGATTGTCACTTTTCCTTGTTTAGAAGAAAATTAAACCTTACAATGTTTGCAATGCGTGGTAATTTGGACATACAATCTTATAGTAACAAACACACACGAAACCATGTGCACTTAAAATTGAAGTCTCCTGAAATCAAAATTCAAAGGCAGAATTTTGACTGCACAACCCTGCTGTCCAGGGTAGAAGCAGTTCCACTAGCTTTAAGTTCATTCTTTCTATGAAGAGTTAAATGGAGGGGAGAGAGGTATGGAGAGGCCAAATAAATCAGCACCATTTACAAAAAGGTTGAAAATTAGAAGAGAAGGAGGGGAAAGAGGCAAGTGCTGACAGTAAAACGAAAAATGAAGAAGTGCCATGATAAAAATGATACAGTGTCGAGGCAGCCTAGTCCTCAGCCTTGAAAACCCCATAAGTAAAGCATTGCTCAATGAAGATGAATTCATTCAGTTAACCTTATTCACAGCAACGTCTTTGCAGGTCAGAGAATTCTTACTTTCTCACTTTCCAGCTATCAAGTGGCTTTCTGAATATCTCTGCATATGGATGGGTAGATTGGATTGGCTTAGGCTGAACTGGATTGGCAGACAGGTTCCCTACATCTAGGAAGATTGTGCGGTATCATTCTTTTTTGATAAGAATATAATGAGTTAAAAATCATCCCTGAAACAAACAAAGGGACTTCAATATGTTGCTTTCAGGCTGTTTTTCAGCCGTTGACTGGGCTGAAATAGCTGCACTGCAGCAGAAGTGCCTGGGAAAATTATGAGGACTTCAGCAAAACTGCAAAAGTTACAGGAGCAAGTTGCTTGAGAGCGCCTGCTCCATTCCCATCTGAAAGGATTCATGCACCTTCTTTGTAGCTCAGCCCTGAATGTGCTTTTGACTCCACGCTGCAACTATGCAGTATGGAAACACTCATCTTCCCCTTGTCCACTTTTTACTTGGCAGTTGAGGTCTGCTGGCTGTGAGGCTGGATGCTTAGGTTCTCAGTTAGGAAAGGTCCTCCGTGGGGGCTTTTGGATCCTAGAAAAAATCCGCAGCTCTATGCATTTTCATGTCATTGATGTCACCAAACTGATGCAGTGGGGCTGTCGTATACCCATGAGTTAGGGATGGTGCTGCAGTACTAAGCAAGTACAAACGAGTGATATGCAAAGAAAGTGCTCTACAAGGCAAGGCACTGCCCCTTCTCCCTCCGAGCCATCAAGTTGCTTCCAAAAGGCTAGTGATGTAGCCTAGAGAAAACAGCAAAATCTTGTAATGCCTGCCACTTCTCACATCCCCAGGCAAAGAAGATACGGGGGATAATGAAGGGTCATGTTTGTCTAATGGACTTATTCCTACTTGCCAGTGCAATTTCGTCAGCAAAAGTAGGCAAAAATTGGTAATTGGATAGCTAATGGATCACCACAGCTTGGTGTGTATTGATAATCCTTGCCCACTAGATACTTTTGATCCTGAAGCAAACATAAGAGCCAGGATATCCTTAGGCAATTGCTTTTAGGCAGATCGGCAGCAGCATACTGAGGAATAAGGATTCTTAGCTACCCTAAACACTAAACATTCATTTAGAATAATAAGGTCAACTGGTCAGACCTTGCAGGTGACAGATCCTTTCGTTTCACTGAACTGGCTTTAAGAGGGGACCAGTTGTTCAGGTCTCAGAAAACTAGGTGGTTCCTTGCCACAGGAAAAACAAACAAGCTAAAAACTGGTGTGCCACCAGTGTACGAGGTGCTAGGGCAAAAACTGACAAAAAAGCCTGTGTAAAGGCAACAAGAAGCACGAGAAATTCTCCCTGATCCTTTTAGGATCAGATTCTTTAGCTGAAGAACACAGTAATAGATTGCAGAACCGTATCAGATTATTGGGGAAAAAAAAAAAAACTAGATAGAGAAGCAGAAGCATATGGCAATGAAAAAGCCTGCCTTGAGAAATTGAAAATAGACCTTTTCTGTTTTTAATAATGTGTCAGCCTTTGTATAAACTGGCCCAGAGCCCAAAGAAATGGACTATTGCTTCCATTTACAAGAAGATGAGGTCTGGCCTTCTGATGGCTCTATAAATAAATGCTCCATTATCTCTTACAAATACCTTTCCAATATGTTATCTGACCCTAGGTTTATTCATTCACAAATTTGGTCATCTTTTATAGCAGAAGTTAGTCTCTTACTTTTATCCAGGAATTTCAAAGTGCTCAACACATATCAGTGATTTCAGGTTGTTAAATGTTACCGAAAAGGAAGCTGAGGCATGGAGAAAATGAAATAAATGTATCTAAATCCATGCTGTGAGTCAGAAACAGAGCCAGGAATAGACTGGCAATGAACGTACCAGAAATGATGAAAGGTCAGGACAAAACCCAAGACTCACTAGTTAGATGAAGATGCCTCTTTACAAGGTAAGACACTCACTAGAGCTAGGATTCACTGTGTGCATGACGAAAAGCTGATAAAGTGGGTATTCTTACATTGCTTACACTATTCTTGTCTCTACTTTTCTCTGATTTCCTAGTCTATGTGTTTGTGTATTTCATCAGAAAGCTCATCAGAAGGTGTGTAACATTCTGCAGTAACTATTTCACTGGTAGCTTTAAAACACTGTGTTAATTTTAACCTTCAAAGACCTGACATTGAAGTGAAGGAAGGGGATGCCTCAGATGCTCGTTTCACACTATTTTTCTTGCAGAGGTTTTGTATCATGGGTAGCATATTACATAAAAGAGTCACTGCTTGATGCAATTTGTGTGAGTTCATTAAGCACAAGATATGATTAACATGAACACTTCTTTAATCAACCAAAGATGTTGTTACAGACACTTAAAAGCCCTGTGCACTTCTAGCTGTTCTTTCCTCAATATTGCTGCTCTGCCCAGATTTGTAGGAGGACAGTTCACAGCCTCTACATGTCAGCACAGAGCAATTTTGAGCCATGGTAGTTTCAATACTGGATCAGAGAAACTGCAAAAGAATCTGCTTCTTCCCTGCAAATAATTCTGTAGCTTTTGCACTTGAACCATGGATCTGGGCTGTTAAGCACCAGGAAGGAATTATTCCATTAAAAGAGGTATAAAGAGCTGTGTAATGCTGAAGCAGGATGTGGAAGGTCAGATAACCAGGACCCCTGTTTCACCCAGCAAACCAGGTCTGTTGAGGCTAACCCAGAAAGAAACAAAACTATTTGCATTATCATCTTCTTTCTTGTTTTCCTCTGCATTCAAGCCAATTTGACATAACAGTTACTGTTTCCATCATTATGTCCATAGAGATATGAATAGATGTGGTCTTTTCTTGCATCTTACCTTGTGGTATCTTGTTCATATTTCAGTACTCTTTGCTACCAGTCATGTTATTTAAATAAAGAACGACTGCCTCCTCACCATTTCATTCTCCTTTTCCTAGACTTAGACTACCTGAGGCCAACTGCATCTGCCCATGGCTGCAGTGGCTCAAATGTGTGGCTTTGTGTCCTTGCCATAATGGGAGTTACTTGGCGTCTCTTTGCCCAGCCTGGTTTTATCAGATCACAGAGCAAGCTAAACAAAGAGACACAGACGCTGCTTACAATTCACTTTGGCTACTCACTGCAGTCTGGTGATTCTCCATTACATCTCTGCTCATTATGAATACAGATAACAGACTATCATGAGCTGAGTAGCCCTATCCTTAAGAGATAAAACTAATCTGTGTGCTTGGATCAGCAGCCTTTTTCTTGCCTAATCTCACCTTGGGAAGCACAGTAATTGCACAAGCATATAAAAGAAGTAAAGAGTAAGGGGGTGAGAAACACAGTGAATGTATCCCTCTGGTTCTACCCTCTGAGCCTGTGGGCTTGAACTGGTTCCTAGCCACATCTTTCCTGAGTATTGTGCATTTACACGGTGCGTCATAAGGAAACAGTCTTTTACAAGCATTCTTTTGTTCAAATAAAACCAGAAATAAACCTTATGCATGGCCTCAAGAATAATCACACTGGGTAAAAGAACCCCTTGTACTCAAAGCTTAACTGGTACAATGGGCACCATGTGCAAAACACTTTCCTTTTATACTAGATTTCCTCTGTTTTCCCTGCTTTGGCTGACTTCTATTTTCTCAGAACAAAAGCAGCATCCATGTGCTCTGATGGCCTTGGTGTCAGATGGCTGTCTTTGACCCTACTCTAATGCAAACAATGAAAGCAATAAAAACCAGGTTGTTCCAGTTGGGGTTCAAGCTCTAAACCAACTAGGTTCAAGCAGGTGCACAGTCCTACTAATACTACTTGTAGCTTGCAAGGAAACGCCTGACCCAAAGGTCTCCACTCAGCTGCAGCAGACAGATCCAGACACATGTTTCCTAGATGGGTTTCCATTCTTACTGTGGCCTAGGCAAGACTTTTAAATCTTAGTTTGAGCTTGTTTTTGGAGAGATAGCCAATACGAGCTCTAATCCAGATCCAAGTTTTCTTCCAGGCTGACTTTGTAGTGGCTATCCTAAAACCCCGGTGATTTGGCCATTCCCAAACTCCATGCCAAAAACATCAATCTCCTCCTTGCCTTTGGTGAAAATTTATACCAAAGCTTTTGAGAAACAGTTTTCTCCTTTCAACTGGTGTCATTTCAGCCTCCAAATGGGAGCTGAGACTGCAGAGTTATAAATGAAATAACAAAAAGGCATCCAGTTTGTAAAATCTATGGCTTAATATTGATTTTGGACATCACGTGAATTGAAACAAGCCTTCTGTGCAGAAATCCTCCAAAGATGCCATGTTCATCTCTCCTCTTGACACAACATTTTATCGATCTCCATGTTTGCTCCACATGAATGATGGATTATCACATATCAAACCTTGCAGTATTCATTTAATACCTTTGAATAAAACATTTCTCACAGATTAACTAAGGAGTTTTAAGTGAACAACCATTTTCAGCTGTTTTAAATTTTCATGGATACTTTTCTGGAGAACAAGTACATTGTTAATAATTGAAAGGAGTGAGACCTTGCTAATCTGTTTGTATTTTAATAAAGTCCTGTTGCACCCCCCTCATTTATTTTTAAAATCTCAGCATTTATAAAAATTCATTAAATTTAGTTCCCTCCCTTTGAAATTACTAATCCTGAGATTACATGAAAAGAAGTGATTATTTATGTACCAGGCTACTGGAATTTCACTGTGTCCAGATAGCTATAAATGTGGTTTGTGATGGATTGAATGGATGAGAGGAAGGAGAAATACTTTTCAGTGGAAGCAGAGATGCACTGGAAGAGCAAGTTTAAAAAGAGAGGAAGGTGTAGAGGGAAAGAAGCAGAAGGCCAGAAGAGAAAGAATAGGAAAGCAGTTTGGTCATAGAGACAGATGGGCATATAAAAACAAGATGAAGTGTGGGTAGGTAAATATGTAGAAATATCTGTGCATAGGTGAATGCACACATCTCTCTAACATGTTTTTTCCTCTCATTCTGTCCTTTCATCCCTCTGCCTACAATGCTATTCGAGTGACATATGTGACTTG
Source organism: Steatornis caripensis (assembly GCA_013398225.1). Lineage (NCBI taxonomy): Eukaryota > Metazoa > Chordata > Aves > Caprimulgiformes > Steatornithidae > Steatornis > Steatornis caripensis. The sequence goes on from VZSC01005217.1 coordinate 39,470, forward strand.
TTCTCCAGTCTGCCTTTTGTCTTCTCTCTCTCACTGTCAATTCTTTTCTGTGCCTGAGACTCCAAATCTTCTCCACCTATGCTGAGAGCTTCTCAAAGCTTGACTTTACATGGTCCCATTTCTCTTTTTCAAATACAATTACTTCTTTACACACAGCCCCAGGATTGCTTTTCAAAGGAGAAGAGAAAACCCAATATGTACATGATTTCTTTTATCATTATCCAGACAATGTCAACCCTTAGAATGCTGGTCTCAAAATACTACATTCCAGAAAGTTTCATTAAATTTGGTGGCCAGACAGAGTATGTTTCGTACAGGGATGTGATAAAGAGAGTCCTGAAGGCTCCCAGAGATCCTGTACATTAGTCATACATGGTCAGAACAGCAAGTGAGTAAAGCGACTTTGGCAGCAGTAGTGAAAAAAAACAAAATAAATGCACTAAGTGCCCTCCCCTGAGGATGTTTGCACACACACACACAGGAATTAGTTCTCTAACTGTGCATTACTACAGATTTTTGTGACCAGTAGATTTTTGCTGATTCCAACCACTCTTGAGCTATTCGCTTTGAATTCTACACCTGGTAATTTTCCTTTGGTTTGAAGGGGCTATGTTGAGAGGGTAGTAATCAAACACTGATGCCATAAACTGAGATCTTTGCCTCCTCCAAGAATCTCTTTGAAACATTTGTTGTAAATTGCTTGTTGATATTTGACCGTGAGTCACCTTTGCATAAATCTTTGCCAGGTATTAAAACCATTGAAAAGATGCTGGAATGCTGAAGTAAGTTGATGTATTAGTAGGAGGTACAGAAACCGGACTGGGCAGCACAGTTTGCGTTTAGATAGACAGCCTAATGTATCAGTGAGTGATTTCAAGCAACAAGTTGCAAAAACCTCTTGTGAGAAGGAGTTTAAAACAGCTCTGCATTACATCTTCCTGTAGAGGAGAAAATCTTTTTCCACATTTTTAATCAAGTTTCTGCTTAGCTGTTTACTGATGAGCTCATGATGGGGTATAGAAAAAGGCAAAATCGGTGCATGAGACAGATTGTTAATGGAGCTGCTGTTACCGAGCTAAGCAGGTTGGGTTTGATCAGTATTTGGGTTGGGACTTCCCCCCAAAAATGTTACTGTACTGCTAGAAAAGGTATTGTTCAACAGAAACATCAGTGTATGAAGTACCTCTAATGAGGTCCTTAGCAAAGGAGCATGATCACAGAGGGTGGTATCAGTAACTGTTATTTGGTTGGATATAAAACTGAATGACTGGGTACTAGTGATTTGGGATGTCTTCCCATTTGCAGACTAATATTCTTCCTTATCTGTATTTCCCCTGGATTTGCACGAGTTACAGTTCCTTTCACTTGTTATCTCAGACTGTGTAACATCATCCTTAAATAGCTGTCATATTCCACCCAAGGTGGAATTTGCTGTATTTCAGAGGTGGATAAAGTAATTTCAGGTTTTGTGTATGAAAGAGATCACATGGAAACTGGGCTAAGCTCTGGGCCATGCCCTAGCAGTTTCTGCTACTTCAGTGGCACAAAGCAGTTGGGAAACTGGATTATCCACTTGCAGACCAGTAGCCAGAAGTACATGCAGCTGGCATAGCTATNATGGAAACTGGGCTGAGCTCTGGGCCATGCCCTAGCAGTTTCTGCTACTTCAGTGGCACAAAGCAGTTGGGAAACTGGATTATCCACTTGCAGACCAGTAGCCAGAAGTACATGCAGCTGGCATAGCTATCTGTATCACCCCATCCATGCCCCTGCAGGGGCACATCCTTGAGATCCCTCCTCAAAGTATTACTGACTACTGGAGTGCCTCTGAGTCATTCCCATTTATGCCATCGGCTGGTACCCGGTGGCAGTAGGCACAATGCAAAGGTTGGACTTTCACATCAGCTGGAATTTTATCTTGACCTTGTACATTAAATGCACCAGGATCAATTTCATCTGGGATGTAAGCTTCCGTGAACAGCCAGGGAAGAAGCATCCGAGAGCAGTTAATTGATGAGATAGTTCACACATGCTCAGTGTTTGTCCAGTTCTGTCGTATGGTAAATCAGTTTCAAAACACAGTCAGGCAGCACTGAATGCTTGGGGAAATGCCACCTAGTTTGCATTTATTATTCCTGCTGTATCTCCAGCTATGGTCCTTGGCTTGTGCATCTATAGACAGTGAAGAAGGAGGTTCTCTCTTAGGGCAGTAAATGGCTGGCTTGTCCTGTCTTGAAAGTGAGATAGGGGCCAGTTTACATCTTTCCATTATGTATTTGTTTAGAGCAATTGCCTTTCTACCACGTCAGCAGTTCGTCGCTAGGTACCTGGTTGTCTCTAAAAGGTATGGACTGACACTTTCCTGTAGTCCAAGCCCAGTTCAGTGTGACTGATGGCTTTGCTTAGACCTTGGGAACTTCAGGCCAGTGGTGCATCTTAGTGGAAATAAGGATTTAGCGTTACTAGAAAACAAATTACTTGTCTGGAAGTTCACTCTGTCTCTGGAGTATAACACAATCAGTGCTCACACAACTGCTGCATACACTCCCCATGACCACAGGCTGGAGGGTAATGCAAGCCAGGGCTCAGCAGCAAACCATTTGTACTTCTGTGACATGGGCATATTTGGACTTGAACTGCAAGTGGTGTCGGTGGTCTTGTCGCTTGAAGCTCTGGCCTCCCGGTGATCCTATTTTTGCAACTGGCTTGTCCCAAACTGTCCTCCTGCTGCTACTTAGCAAATGCACGCACACACACACACCCCCCCATGACTCCTGGGCATGCAATCACATAGTCCCAAATTCGTATAAGCCAATTCACTCTTTCTCCTGTCCCTTCTCTTTGCATTTACATGCATTTTAATGATCTTACAAACAGAATCATGTGGGTTAGATCTCTCTAACACACAGGCTGTTGTGGGCACGTGCTTTCTTGCTTGTAGGTGCAGCCAGACACACAATCTCAAGTTCATAAGCAGTAACATTCAAAATACAAATATTCCTACTTTCTTTCTTGTGTATGTTTACACACAGTTATGGCACAAACGCAGTCACTTTCATCCGTATGTGCTCTGAATCTCATATTTCCACACTCAAAGTCTCACAAACCCTCAGACATTGTCTGCCTTGAACAAGCAGACACAATCCCTAGAACTCATTAGATTTGTGTGAACACCAGTGCATAATACGCACACTGTATGACAGGTAAAGTTATCCAGGCCACCCACCTGTGCATCACACACCCACTGTCAGTGCAGAGATCACATGAAAACATGTTTTTATTTTTACTTAAGACGGACAAAATTAATGAACTGAACTTCACCCTAGGATCAGTGAACCAGCTGTGGGAATGTTTTGAAATCATGTTCCATGGAAGGTCTGTTATTTTTTAATATCCCTATTTCCCCAGGTGTATTTTCAAATATGATCTATGGGTGAATACTGAGCCAGCTGTAACCCTGACAACAGTGACCCAGATGGTAATCAGCAAAATGGACTAATTGAATAATGTTGAGTTAGAACCAGTGCTTTGCAGAACTGTGTTAGACCCTGCAGTAACTCAATATAATTTAAAGATGTCGAGTGAATTTCACATTCTCCATTGTGATCCCACACCTGGAGATGCTGGAAGGGACTTGCATATGGACAGCACAGACAGTGTAAGAGAAACAGCCCAGTGCGGCAGTGAGGACATCTTTCTGGAATTCCAAGAGCTGGATTTACTTCGCCCCATAAAGCTCTTTAAGGCCCTTGAATAACCTAGAGACACAACTATTCATGACCAGTCAACCGTCATAGTGAGGGACAGATCTGCCGTATCCTTTAGTAGAGTTAGAGCACCATGGCTTTGTATTTTTAGGGCTTTCCATTAATTTACGAGGCTTACCTGTGCCCTGAAAAGGGAGGGACAGACAGCAGGCTTGTGCGTGCTGTTTGCTCTGCTGGAATGCTATGGTTGTTAACGTGGAACCTCATTTCACAGGTAATGTGCTGCAGCGCATGTGCAGGCTAAGGATGTTGCAGAGGCATTCTGAGCATCACTGCTCACAGGGACAGGGACGGCTGGTAGGACAGGATCCCCATGGAGCTGGGCACATTTGTACTAAGAGCCACCATACCTCTGATAGGACACAAGCACGAGAAGATGTATGACATGAGTCAGCCCGCATAGAGAAATACGACAAATATCTGGAGGCAAACAGGAGTTAGAGCACCAAAATAATTGCTGTAAAAACATATGAGGAGTTAGTTCAGGCCTTCCCACCCACCAAGGCTATGGTAAGCACACAGGGCTGAAAGGCTGGGCCCAGCATAGAGGGCAGAGATCTGTTCCCGTTGTTGACTGGGAGGTCTGGGCTAGTGGTGAGTGTGGGAGGCCGTGTTTCAGCTCCCAGGGCCTGTGTNTGACAAATATCTGGAGGCAAACAGGAGTTAAAGCATCAAAATAATTGCTATAAAAATATATGAGGAGCTAGTTCAGGCCTTCCCACCCACCAAGGCTATGGTAAGCACACAGGGCTGAAAGGCTGGGCCCAGCATAGAGGGCAGAGATCTGTTCCCGTTGTTGACTGGGAGGTCTGGGCTAGTGGTGAGTGTGGGAGGCCGTGTTTCAGCTCCCAGGGCCTGTGTTTCTGCAAGTTTTGAATCAGCCTAGCTGCAACAATAGAGAGGGATGATTGGAAGCAGAAAAGGAAGCATCCACGAATGGGAAGNCGACAAATATCTGGAGGCAAACAGGAGTTAGAGCACCAAAATAATTGCTGTAAAAACATATGAGGAGTTAGTTCAGGCCTTCCCACCCACCAAGGCTATGGTAAGCACACAGGGCTGAAAGGCTGGGCCCAGCATAGAGGGCAGAGATCTGTTCCCGTTGTTGACTGGGAGGTCTGGGCTAGTGGTGAGTGTGGGAGGCCGTGTTTCAGCTCCCAGGGCCTGTGTTTCTGCAAGTTTTGAATCAGCCTAGCTGCAACAATAGAGAGGGATGATTGGAAGCAGAAAAGGAAGCATCCACGAATGGGAAGGGGCATTGACTTTCTCTCATTAAGCTTTGAGATCCTCTTTGGCAGCCCTAGCAAGACGAAAAATAATGAGCAACAGCCAGTATTGTTGCTGTACAGAGACCACTCCAGCCAACTGATTTTTGGGGCAACTAAATACTTCAGCCTGCCCCTGCAATGATGTATTAATTCTTGTTCTGCCACCAGGGCTGAGGTGTGCCTGGGGCATATGAGCTTAGTTTGGTTGCTTGACAAGCTCCTCTTCCTCACTGTACCCAGGACACTAGAGCTGAGCCAAGACAGAAGGGTGTGAAAGAAAGGGGCAACTGGAGTAGCAGCAGCAAAGTGCTGCTGGTGAGGAGTGTTGGATGAAGGAGGAGCCCAGAGCAATGCAACGTAATTGCCAAGAACAAGACCAGGTCAGTCCAAGCCTGGAGCATCCAGCAGTTTAGCCATAATGATTCCAGCAGACATGCACAGCTTTGTCCGTGCTTGAGAGCAGAGACCAAGGGAACCTCTTAGCTGCAAAGGTCTGAAGAGCTTTCTCCTGTACACAGTTATTTCAGCTATGGCGATTGTTTGTGTGCTGCTAACTCCATTAAGTGTAACAACTCCAGGAATGCTACAGCCCTAATGATGTGTTACCCCTAGCAATGAGGCCATTCGTGAGAATTGCAGTTGCCAGCGTGAAAAATGTTTTGAGACTACATTCAAAGGTCCATCAGTGGTAGGGAGCTGGAGTGAAAAGTCAGGAGAGGGACGAAGATACCCAGGTATAGGGGGTGGATGTGGGAGGGAGGTTGATGATGTGCTTTTGCCAAGATAGTCTGGGTGGCATCTGACATTTCAGAAAGCTGTAAAAAGCCAGAAAGTAAACAAGCCTCATTAATTCCGACAAAGGGCAATGTACATAGCTGCCAGCTTCTGCTCTTTTCTTCAGCTTTCTTCTTTATTGTCTAAGGGCTTCATTATCGTAAACAGCTTCACAAATTGCATAACAAATAGAGCTTTAAAATATTTAAAGACTAGTCAAATGGTAGGTAACTCATACTCCATGGAGTGAGTCCTTTTCTTCCTTTCTTCTTTCCATTGCCATAGATCCTTTTCTCTTTCTTCCACGTCACCTCGTGTCCCTGCTCCCTTGATGTCTTCCTTGCTCTCTACTTCTGCCCCTCTCTCTTTCTTTCTCTCTCAGCTTCGCACTCTGCCAGACAGCACGCGTGTGTTCCGAATGCGCTAAACAGCACAGTTACTCTCCTAGCTGTTGGGAAGGAAGAGATTTGGGATGGAAAATTTAATGAGGTGATGCATAAGCCAGTTGTTTCCCATTTGTGTTTGTTTCTTGCTGGAACGAGATAATGTGTACATCCACGTGGCAAACTGAGGGACAAAGTGTCAGAGTGAAACCCTTGACACACACAGACTTTCATGGGCTTTTGCTCATGTATGATTTCAGAGATGCAGAGCTATAGCCCAGGGTCACAGCTAAATGCCAGCTAAGCCCTGCCCTGGTCTGTGCCCAGCATAAAGCTGCCAGCAAGAGATCCGCAAGCAGGGCACATAACAGACAGAGCAATGCAGCTTGAGAAAGCAGCTGACATCAAAGAGCGCATGCAGCAGTGACAGACATTAGTTGCAGAGGTGCCAAATAATTTCTGCAGGCTATTTTCGTTCAGGCACAGGGTAGCAAAACCACACTCCCTCATAATAACCAATCGTGCTGAGTAGCATCTGGGTATGGATGACAACTCGTCCAGGAGTGCTCTCCCTCTCTTTGTGGCCCACACATGATGTTAGAAGATGCTGTATTGTTAGATATGAAGCATCATATTCAGACATGAATTGATTTTCAAAAGTGAAGATCTGTAGTCTGTTCCTGTTTGTGTAAAGGTCCCTTTTTAAATTACATGAACCAAAAAACCATACAGACTCACCTATGGATACTAGAGGCATCTCTCCCGCTCGAGAGAGCTTGGTTTCTTTCTTGCCACTAAATTCTGTGAAATTCAAACTGTTTAATATCGTGCTCCAGGATTATGTCACACTGTGTCTTAAGGCTAAGATGTGATGTTGGAGATTTGGTTACTCCATGTGCACTGGGGTCGGAGTTCACACTCAGGATGATAGAAGAGGCAATGCAACAGTCTTATCTTGTGGCTATTGGCCTCCTGCATAAAGGAAAGTAGGTGCAAAAGTACAGCTGTTCTCATTTTAAACTAATCCAGTGCAGATACGTGAGAGAGAGTAGCTGCACGGCAGCCCTGACTTCTTCCCGAGAGTTCAGGAACGGTCTTCTCTGGGCCCTGCTTGCCTGGGCTCTCTGTTTCTGCTCTTTTTGTGTCAGCCTATGACACTGAGGCTGTGCAGCACAGAGAAAGTCCTTCTTTGGTCCGAGGATCAGCCCAAAAGCAATCCCCTGTCTTCTGTGGCTCGCCTGCTACTGCTTCAGAAGCTTCCTGTTACATGAGCCTGGAATTCATTCTCTGCTCCCACGGCTTGTGGTTAATAGCACTGCTAACTTCAGCACCACTGGGATCTTTCCTCTGGCTGGAGAATCACCATGGAGACTCCTGATGTGTCTGTGCACCCAGCACACCTCTTGGCCCTCGCATTAATCCTCTTGCAATGTACCACAAAGTCAGCGTTAGCGTGGAGGAGTGATCAAATAAATATGAAAACGGCTCCCAGAGGAGGTAAATTTTCGCTAGACAAGCAGAAAGAAAAGCAATAATATACCATGTAAGCTACTGCCTTTTATTAGCTCAGCTCCTTTTTCTCCTCTTGTAAAGTATTGTCGCATTGTTGTATTAATCTTTGCTGTGAAGCAAATTAGAGCGGGGACAATTGTCAGAGCATTATTAAGAACATCTGTTTAATTAGGTCTACCTTTGCATCCATTTGAGAGAGAAATGTAACACCCCTGTTCATCCACTCCTGCTGTCTTACTCCCCCTTTCCACCCTTCCCCAGCTTCGTTGCATGCCAGAGGAAGAACGTGAGGTGAATACAGGAGCACCTGGGGCCTTTATTACCTTCCATTTTCTGTGCTTATAAGAGGTGTCAGTTCTTACTCTTAATGCTGGGGAAGAAGGCGGGGCAGACAGGGAGGTATAGCTGTCGTGGGGTTTTTTTAGTGATCTATGTCTTGAGAGCCTCTATCCCTACTTTCTTCCCCTCAGAAAATAATTCGGAATTCTGTAAAGAGATAATGAATAACTATTAATTATCATTAGCAATTTGCCATTCCAGGCCAGCCTTTCATCTGGGAATCTCAGAGCAGTTTTACAAATGCTAATTAATTGAGACTACTTCACAAAGTAGTCTGTTAAACTCATTTTACAGGGGTAAATCAAGGCTAAGAGATATGAAGCGACTTGCTTGAGTCAAAGGTGGTGCTGCCAAGTGGAAGCCAGGCTTCCCAGCTACAAATCGTGTGTTGCAACCACCCCACAAGCGAGGTTCTCAGGCTCTCCCACCTTCCCTGCAAGGCCCCATGTGGGCGACAGCATGCCCCCTGACATTTACACAAGGCAACACCAGGAGGTGATAAAAAGAGTTGCCAAAGCTTTGGCCTTGTCCGTTTCTCTGTCTCCACTGGATGGTTCACAAAATACAGGTTCACTAATAATGATAAAATACAATGATGTAGCAGCAGTCAGATTGCCAGAATTTGAAAGGAGGTATGGAACTGCTCTGAACATACTCTGTTCTTCCTTAAACACTTGCTACTGGTCTTTGTCAGGTCTGTGATCCAGCAAGGCTTTTGCACTGACCCATTTGAAACAGTTCTAACAATCTTTTGCCTGTCTGTCTCCCTTTCTCCATGTATCTCTGCATTTCTTTGTCTTTCCAGATTGCAGTATCTGGTTGTCTAGGCACCATTTCTTCCTTATTTATGTAGCCGTTTACCCAGGCAGCCAGCAGTGAATTAATCATTATGTCTACAGTCTCAGCTGGGAGAGGTATTGACTCATAGATTCGAGTCCAGGAGGCCAAGAGCTTGTTTGTTACCTGATAAAACTAAACTTCATTTGGGGCTGCCCAAGATGTCACGGGTGGTTTAATGAACTAACTTCATGAACTATGAAGGTCAGAGCTCAGCTCTGCACCACTGCACGGGAAACACAGTTTGTGTATCTGATTGGTCCTATTCTGTGTGCAGCAATTTGGCATGCTGCAGATCACAGCAGTGCAGGGAAGTGCTTGCAGCAAAGAACAGTTACGAATTCACAAGGGTTGAGAGAAACAGAACTAACTTCTCCTCTGCAACCCTTTCTCTTCTCTGTGCTGTATCTGTCCTATCATATGTTTTCGGAAATTAGAAATTTCAGTTGAGTCGAACCTTTTTCTCCATTTAACGTGGACCATTTTCCCCTAAGACTATATTCCCTGAAAGGTCTGCCTGTTCAGTCATATGAATTATCCACAGGCTCAGGCTATCTGGTGAGTTAATCAGGTTTAAGAGCTATGTCAGGGCACTCAGAAGTTCAAAGCAGTCCATACCTGTGTGTGAATTCAAATTCCAGTGAGCAGTCTGAGATACTGTAGCAAGAGCTGTTTTACATGCTAGAAATAGTAAAAAAACCCCAAATCCTAGCTCAGTTTACAAGTGCTTGGAAGTATCTGGGGTTCTGAGATAGTCTAAAAGATCTGGACTCTGAATATTTGAGGCTTTCCCATCATTATAAGTGTTAACCATATGATTAGATATTATCTGAGAATTTTCCATAAATACCACAACATGATATTTGCTAAGTAATAATTAGGCTATGAAAAGAACTCAAATAATACCTTTGTCTAGAAAATTAAAGGCCCTCCATTGCATTTATACAGCACCATACTGAGGGGGTAATAGGGTTTAAATTTGCAGTAAATTACAGTTAGGCTAAATCTCAACTCCCTTAAGAGTAAAAAAGCTACAGGGCAAAAGCGAATCAGGCCTCAAAGACATTCTAGAGAAAGCTACGTAGATTACAGTTTTTTACGGCAAGTTTGAAATCCAGCGTAAGATGCAGGCATCACAGTGTGCTTGACCACCCAACTCCAGAGGAGCTGTCTGGCCGGCCCCCAGGCCATGTTCACACATTTCTGTTACCAGGTCAGATGCTGTGCAGGAGCTTGTCCTGCTGTACGCAGCTCCCTGGGCACTCCACAGGCCTGTGCACTGGCACCTACAGCATGCCTCGTCAATGGGTTGACCGTGTTACAAAAAAAAGACAGGTACTAGGTCTGTTCAGAGTGACAGCACGTGTGGACTACACCTCCTTCGACATTCTCATTTTAATTGCAGTCCCTGTTTTCCAAACTAATGTTCTTCTCAGAAGTAGAGGATTTTTCTTTTCTAAACTTTCACTATCTTAGATTGGGTGAAATGAGAGCTACCAAGGATGGAAATTATTTGAAGGGGATAGAATTACATTTTGCTTTGTTTTGCAATGTTTCAAAACTCTCCTGATGAGCACAGCAGAATCTTGTGTATTTATTTATCATCATTAAAGATTTTGAGTAGAACCTAAGAAAGAAAAGCATGGAAATTTCATTTAATTTGTATTTCCATTAGATTCTTTACAGAATCACAGGGTACAAGCACATTTGTGGCAAGCCTTTGCTGCACAGGCCTAAGTGCTGAGTGTCTCAGAGCAGACTACAAAATTGCAGAATTTAAACATTAGGTCATTTCTATTTCAACTTTTCCCTCCCTCCCCCTTTGAGCACAATGTAAAACAGGGGTAATAACCTTGTACATGAACTCCCATGTCAGATTTATAGATACAAATCCACTCCTGTTTGTGTAGATATCTATAGATAAGCGCTTCAGAAGAGATCGGGAGGAAGTGAATAGTTCTGCATGCATAGCAGGACTTGCAAATAAGGCTTAGGGCCACACAAAGAGCTTTGAAGGTAAAACAAAACCCTGAGCAGCTGCTCGGTTGTGGGGCACCATGTCTACTGGACAAGGATAGAATCAGCTTTGGATGAGGATGGCGTCACAGAGATAAGATATGGCAGGACTGTCTAGTGGCAAACTGATCATAATGCATCTGCAGAGAGAGCTGAACTAAACATGGCTGGGTAAGCTTCGTTCTGAAATTACCTAACGTTTGCATGCAGGAACTTGGAACTTGACCGTTAAAGGTAGTGTTTAAGGTTGGGTTTTTTCCCCTTCTCTCAATCTGATAGGTTCTTTTAATTTTGGCACTGGTGATCTCTACATAGTAGAAAAAGCCCCTTCTGAAACCCAGGTTTTACTGAAAGCTCATTGCATCCTAGTGATAGGTGGTTTATGGCTTTTTCAAAAATAAAAGCAGCATTTGCCTTTTGGAGAAGAGCAAGAGTGTACTGCTTATGTGAGGCTTTCTTACTCTTCTCCCTGAGTGCTTTGCTTGTGGGATTACAACACATTTACATTTCCTGTCCTGTGCAGCCAAACCTCTAAATGGATACTTTGGTACATGGTGCATTTTGATCAATACTGCTTGCTGTCTCTTAGTTACTTGTAGAGAGGGACTATAAATGAGAACATGCAATACAACGGAGTGCTTTAACCACTGGCTTAAGTCACCCTCCACAGCAGCTGACACGTGTCTCCTTTTGCCTTGAGTGTGTTTCCCTGGGTATAGCAGTGCATTCCTTCATCGCTGTATTTTGAATAGAGATTGTCTGTGGATGACATCCAGCTCTCATCTCGCTTCTTGTTTGATCGCTCCTTGAGATCTCTCCTTCCCCAAGAGAGAAAGAAAGGACATTTTCCAGCAAAGAGGTGTCTGCATTGAATGGAAATTTAGTCTTTGTGTGCTTTAAACACTTTCATAAATAGATCAGAGCTGATCAAAGGTGCTAGTGCAGCAGTCGTAGTAGTTGGAATCCTCTGCAGGAAGGGAACAAAATGAGCAAATTCTCACTTCATACCTTGTACCAGCACGATGCCTCAAACCTTCCTCTCTAGCCTCTGCAGCTGAGAAATGGCTCCCATTTCTGGTCAGCAAAAACCAGTGGAGTGGAGTTAGTACCACCTGAAGCAGGCATTTCTCGGTATAGAGACCTATCTGTTCACACTGGGATTGAGCCTCACCAAGCTCAGTTCATGCCAATATCCAGCCACCACCAGTCAGTGCCAATCTGGATTTATACAGGATTGGGATCTGGTTATCTGTAGCTTGGAGCAGATGACAGTTAGGAGTCTGGCATCAGAATTTAATCTCTTTTACACTCACCCTCTGGCAAAGACCATTGGCTTCAGGATATCCAAGTCCTGCCCTGGTCGTTTAGTAAGAGAGAGAGGCTGTGAAATTTTAATACCATTAGGAAGTAACAGAGCAGAGAAAAGGCAATTTGTTTAAAAGAAAAAAGTGTGCGAGGGCATCAACAGTGGTTAAATCTGTGCAGAAAGTGCAGTATAAACATTAGTTGCTGTGCAGGAGGATGAATCAATTGAAATCTCAAACAGATTTAAAAATGTTTTTATTAAAGTTTCCCTTTCAGCCTCTTTATTGTAGGTTTTAAATTCTAATGTGCAGAGAGGACAAAGTAGGTGCCTTAAACCTGCCACTGCCTGGTGAACTTTGGCTTTTTATATAAGGACTCCTATGCCCAGAAGGCTTTGAAAAGAAAATGTGTTTCTGTGCTGTGATCCGTGAAGGATCTGTGCTATGTTTGTTTACTTCACAGAAGTAAACACCTATGGGTTGAGGACAGAAAATGTAGGGACAATACCATACTGTTAACTTTAAAACTGGCTTAAAACTCTTGTAATTTTTGCTGAGGCTGTTTAGAAAAGCCGGTCCATGTTCAGTGTACACAGCTATACCATCTCGGAGTGTTCAGATCTGCATCCTGCCTAAGTTTTGGACAGGAGGCTGCAAGTTAAAGCACACATATTGTAGGACCCTACAGTTGTTAGTTGTTCCTCAAATGTATGATGCAAAGGGCCTCATGCTGGTAAGCCTGTGGGCATGTTTATTTTGCAGAGATCTGTAGGTTTGAATGCTGCAGCCCTGCCCCAGCTATTTGTAACCCATATCTCTACCAAAGATTACTCCTGCCTGTCTGTGGGAAGAATGTTTCACATGATTCCTGTAACCTGCTTCCATCAGACTCAGCCAGGTGAGTGCAAACATTATGGCCAAAACGGATCAAGGAATGCTCTCAAGAAACAATCTGTTGAGGTGCAGGGATGGTAACTTCTGGCAGAAGGGCAGTAACAGTGCCATGAGGTAGGGAGGCAACAGCTTAAACTTCTCCAGCTGGTCTGTAGAAGTGCCATCTTTTGGAAAAGGTGTTCTGGCGTGGGTGCCAGGCTGCTAACTGAGGTTCCTCTGCAGATGCAGGGCTTTTCCAGTGTGGTATCAGTATAAATCTCGTAGCAAGTTTTGCAAGTCTTGTTTTGTGAATTGCTGACACCTCAACCAGGTTTCCCCAGTGAATTCAGGTAGATAGGTGAGGATTTATCACTTGCCACTGCAGAAATTTCTGTATTCCAGCCATCTGGTCTTTTGGGAAGAAATCTCTCAGCTTTAGTGGCACAGCCCTAGTTCAACATCCTCAGTAACTGGCATTCTTTCCTCTGTGGCTTCTCACAGTCCCAGTGCTGGGACATGGGATGCTGTGCTCTGCCTGGTGAGCCGCAGGTCTCAGGCTGTAGAATCAAGCAGCTCCGAATCTCTTACTGCAAGCCGGAGATCCCGCATGGCAAGAGTGAGCAATCGGCACCATGTGCCACTGTGCAAAGCCTTGTAGGCTTTTCTGTAGCTGGAGGGGCTTTCTCTCCACTGCCACCTGTATGCCATTTAAATTATGTATGTGTCCCCTCCCTGACATCTTTGTTTCCAAATGAAAAGGCAGAGATGAGACAGCAAGATATTGCTGGTCTGCCTACCTTTCAAGCACCCTAAACCTGCCATGTAACATTTGGAGTGGTTCGAGCTTGGTTCTTGCATGGTTCCCACTGGGGCAAAAGTAGAAGTATCCTCCTCGCTGGGTCAGACTGCCATTTTACCACATAGGCTGCTGAATAAAGAATGGCATTCACTCTGCAGTGCATCAGCCTCCGTCAAGTCCCATTATCATATTCCAGTTCTTGAAATCTTCTTCCCCACCTTATCTCTGTTTTCTTTTTTTAAACTTTTAAAAAACCAGGACATGGTACTGAGCTTTGGAGTCAGAGTCCCTTGCAGATTATTAACACCAATAATGAAGAGCACAACTTTACGAGGATGAGGAGTTTGTTAAACTCATTAATTTTATTCATAATAGGGAATTAATGTGCAGAAAGGCAATGCCAGCCTGGCAGTAATTGCTTTTTGGTTTTAAAATGCTAAGTGGAAAAGTTAAAAGTAGCTTCCAGCTGCAACTTCCTTTCTCTTCTCCTTCACTCCCCTCTCCCTTCTCTTACCCTTCTCCTCTCTTATTTTTGTTTCATAAGAATTGATTTTTTTTTTTCTTCTGCCTCTTCTTCATTACAAGTCATTATATTTCATCATTACAAGACTTTGGTCATATTTCATTGCTTTCCCATTATGTTGTCATAATTCTTTCTCCCAATATTACTGTACAGCGCAGAACCGGGCAGAGAATTCAAGCAGCTCAGGTCTATTTCGATGCCTTAGCTCTTGTTGGAGTTAATGAGCAGCCATATCTCTGGCCACTTTTGGCCTTTGAGCAAGCAGATAAAATTTGTTTTCCCTCTTTCCTCTCACTGAATACACCACCTCCTTCAGGCAATGGAATGTCCCGTGATTCAAGGTTAATGCCTTGCGAAAACGTAAATACCATTTCATACTCTCTTTAAAGTGGAAATAGCTCTTTCTCCTGTAGACTTGAGAATGTGGGAGGAGGGAAGAATAAAACAATTGAAGAGGAGCACTGACCAGCCTAAAGCTTGCTTAGCTTTGTCTTGCATTGTGGTCTTTTCTGCTCTTGGAAAGGAGCATCATCTGATATTTACACTGCAAGGAGAAAATCTGCTGTATCAAACTTGCTGCTGGACTAAACCCCAGACTTTCTTTTGGGTTTGATGACACTGTCCTAAGTGCAGCTTAGTCCTGGACAGACATTAGTTCATGGTCTTTGTGGTCTAACTCATCTAAGTTTTATGTAGAAGAAAATGTGTGGTTTGGTTGTCAACATACCACGTACACACGTACCCAAATGCATGCAGTCAGCTCCATCTTTGCTTGAAGACAGAATGGGAATGGTGTGAAAAAGTCAGAGACAGGTGTCACACATCAGTTTGAAGGGAGGAAGGAAGGAGTAAAAAGTTCAGTCTTTTAAATTCAGTTTTTATTGTTGCAATACATTTTATCAATTGCCTAAATGCAAGCAGATTCTGTAAAACTATATGCAAAGTTCCCAGAGACTTACAGAACTGGAAACTTCAGAGGCAGCTTTGTAGTGGCATTCTTCCAGGGTGGTAAGGTAATCCAGAGAAAGTCCTGAGAACTGCTCTCAGTCAGACTCAGTCTCTGGTACAGAGTCTCAGTTTGGGCTTCTTTTTAATTGTCTAGAACAGAACACTAAGTCTGAACAAGTCCTGTGACCCAGTTCCAGATGCAGACCTCGTGACTCATCTCAACTGCACCAAAATAGAAGAAAAATTAGTTATCATCCTTTCCTCACTCTTTCCCTCTCCTCCTTTATCTTCAGTGTGTGTATGACTTAATTTTAGTTGTGATAACAGCAAATGACATTTTAATTTTTATAGCCTGATTTATTGTCATTTGGGTTTTAATTTATGAAAAAACGGTTGAAAAGAAAGAGAGATTTGACCCTGACCGCATTCTTGACAGCTGTGAGCCACAGCTATGAGACTGTAGCTATTTCAGGACATGTTTTATTCACCCAAGCAGGACAGGGATGTATCATTTTCTGATACTTGTTCTGTGCAGGCCTAATTGTTTGCTTGCTGGATGAAAGAAGATTTGAAAAGAAAAATAAGCTGATGATCATAGTACACATTTTTGTCTACTTGTTTTCTGCAATCAAAATGAAATATCAAGGAAGTATACCTGTTGTTTATTCTATTTCTCTGCTGCATCACAGACCTTCTTTGTTGCTTTGCGGTGTGACCACTCTGTCTGATAGTCACTCTATTTGATATTCAAGAGTGAGGAAACATCTGTGTTTTCATCCAGCAAGGTCTACGGGTCTTAGCACATATAAAGATAACCTCACCTGCCCCTTGAAGGCTGCATTTTTGCTTTTCCGCTCCCTGATACACCCCCATGATTGCAGAGTGCCAGGGCGGAGAAGAAAAGAGTATTACTACCAGCAGCCATGCCCCTCCTTGCCCACCCTCCAGTCATTTGGGAGGGATGGCATCTCCTTTCCTTCCTTTGGAAACGATAAATTCTGTTCCATATCACTAAAGATTTATGGCTGATTTAGAGAACTCTCTATCTTCTGTACCTCCTCCTTTCATGACGTGGTTCCGCTAGCACTATCTGGCAAGCCAGGAAGATTTTCATCTCTAGCTGGCTGCAAGGATCACAATTTTGTCCAGGTCCTAAGCAGACGGTGGCTGCCTCATTGTCAGGAGTTGCCTACGCCTCTGCCACAAGCAGCCTGGCAGGCCAGAAAATATGGTTACCAGGCTGCCTTTCTAACTCCTGCTATGCTCCTGCTCTGTGAACTGCAAAGGGATTTCATCTTCTGGCACGGCTATGCCTCTCAGAGCCTGACCAGGACTTGGCAGCGCCCGGAAGTGCCCTAGAGGCCCACAAAATGGCACAGACACATCTACTGGTGCCTGTTTTGTTCTGTGAAGATGCACATGGTGCCTCATCAGAGGCCAGTAGTGCTCTGATGCGCAGGTCAAACCCTGATAGCTTGCCAGGGATCCAGCCTGTGTCAAACGGGGCAGAGCTGTGTCCCCCAGCCCTTCTGCACCAGCTTGCTGCCCTAGCTGGCTGCAGGAGCACGTCCTCTGCTCCCTCTTAATGGAAGGTGACACAGTGGCTGTGCTCCATTGCATGACCACAAGGCACTTGGCAGCTGGAGAAGCAGCATGAGCGCTTGGACCCAGCCCCAGTGTGTGCTGGGGCCTAACTGGCACAACTGGTCCTTGAATGTTAATCAGGTTCCTTATTAGCATCACCCAGCAAAGGCGCCGGGGAAGGAGTGGGCACAGCAGCAAACAGAAGCGTAAGGAGTGCTACCTGAGTCCATTGGAAGGGTCTAGCTAATCCTCTGTCCTGTCTAAATGGCTGAAGAGTGCTCAGCTGCAAAGAGGGATCTTTCCTCTAATGCTTTTCTTTATCTTCTATAGCAGCTGTGGCCAAGCTCAGTATTTATATTAGTTCTTTTTAAAATCCTTTTGGTATCTATTTTACATGGTAGAGATTTCCACAACTTAATTATGCATTTGAAAAAAGTAATAATTTACCTGTATTCATCATAAATGCGATGCCCTTTCCTCACTTCCCTCCCCTACTACTTTATGTATTCACGAGTTCACAGATCTTCATTGGAAGGTGCCATTGCAAGGTGGATATGTTAGGAGGGTTTTCTTTGGTGCCTGCTGTGTACGGCACAGTGGGCACATGCCGCAGTGAAAGATGAGAATGCACAGGGCTGCAGCTTCCTTTTTTCCTCCTGGTACATGTGTCTCTGTGCACTTGGTCGCTAGGGATTTATGCAATGGTTTCCGTATATAAAAAAAGCAAAACAAAAAGACCTTGGCCCCTCTTTCACCTGCAGAGGGAGCTCTGTGAGGGCCAGGGAGGTGCTAGCTCCGTCTTCTCTGTACAGTTCTGCAAATTTATCACATTTTGGATCCTGGGCTGTTAGTCAGAGGCGTTTCACCAGGACTAAACTCACCTGAAGCAAAAAAAATCGCACTATTTTCATTCCCAAGCAACCTCTGCTGCTTTTCTATACTTTAAACATCTTTGAGTAAATGTGTCAACAGCATCTTCTTCCCTCCCTCCATGGGGGTCTGTCTTGTGAGCACAGCACAGCTGAAGAACAGCGAGCAGATGTTTGGATTTCACACTGCACCTCTCCTCCCTCCCCATCTGCCAGTGCTGGAAGAAGATTTTTCACCAATAAGTGCCATGGGGATTCTTAATGAACAGCCTCTGCTAAGCCACAAAAAATGTCCTGTGAACACTGGGGGCGGCTGACGGATGTGTGCTGGTGTTGAAGGCAGGATGCTAGGAGCTGCAGGGATTTCTTGCTTGGGGAAGACAGAGGAGTCTGTCTCCAGTTCGTCCAGCCTTGGCTTTAGCAGAGGGGGTAGATTAAGGACCACTGACCAGAGCTTTTCCAGTCCTGTGAAACTTAACGTGACTGTCAGTCTGTGGCCTCCAGTGGTGAAGGACTGATGGTGTGAATCACAGTTCTGGTGCTTAATTGTCTGCCATCTTCTTGTATCTAAGAGGCCAAGAGGAAGAAGCTTTTGGCTTCCTTTCTGAAATGCCCACGTCCT
This sequence comes from Steatornis caripensis, assembly GCA_013398225.1. Classification (NCBI taxonomy): domain Eukaryota; kingdom Metazoa; phylum Chordata; class Aves; order Caprimulgiformes; family Steatornithidae; genus Steatornis; species Steatornis caripensis. Next base: position 57,888 of record VZSC01005217.1, read on the forward strand.
CATGTATCAGGAATCAAAATCCTGGTCCTAATGTCCTGACACGACACCTACTGCATTTAAATGCTGATATTTATTTGTGCAGGGAAGGAAGGAAGTGAAATCCTAACCTATATAAGCAGGCTTCTAAAGTGCAGTTCTAGCAATACAACGCAATATTCTAGCAATAGATAAAATCACTGTGGTTTGCATATATTACGGATGTGGTGATAAAATAGGCATTTAGATAGCCTGAAATTCTCAGTGGATTACGCTAGGAAATGCAGCTCCTAAAATGGGATCTGAAAATGGAGTGCATTTTTCCAGCTAGCACGTAGCAAGGTCCTAGGATGGTATAAAGCCATGGGCGTGATTTCTTGTCAGTCTGGGCATGTGTTTCCTACAGAAAGATTTTCCCCCTTTGGAAACGTTTTCTCTGATTGTGATTCCTCTCAGCAGTTTCTCGCTGACCTTTGAGTTTAGAAAGCCCTTAAGTACCAGAAAGAAGGAAAGCAAAATATTTGTAGTGATAAATTTTCACCCTTGCTGGCAAGTCAGTATTAGTCCTATTTTTCTGACAGTGTCAGGCTCTAATGGATCAAAAATGGACCTTGTTTCCAATAGCTTTGACTCCCCCTGCAAGTAACTGTGCAGTAGGTCACATTTTGTCTTCAGAATGTAATAAAATGATATAAAATCTTATAGATGTTACATGTTTTGTTTATGTGCTTTATTTTATACATTTCAAAGGGATAAAATGACAGACTCAAAATATGGTACTTTTGCAAAACTGCACCAAATTGCTAGCAGCATCCTAAATTAGAGTACATGTAAATAAACTGTACAGCATTTGGAGAGCCTTGCTGCAGGTCTAGCTTGAGTGACTGATGGCATAGAGACACTGTTTGTCTAAACAGCTCCCAGCTATGCAGCTCTACAAAGTGGCAGCATGGGCACTTGAACTCAAAAAACCCAGTGAGTCAGCAGGAAAGTCCTGTGTGGAAAGACGCCTGAACTAGCACCATGGTTTTCCACTAGCAGGGTGCCGTGCTTGCTGGAAGGGTTCTCCTGCATGTGAGTTAAAGCACCTGCTTGGCCGCAGCTTGCAGACAGCAAAGAGCCCAGCCGACTCTCTGTTGAGACGCGGCTCACCTCAGTGCGTTTGCTGTGGTCTGGCTGGATTCCTTCCACTCACATTAAATCAATCCTGCAGTTTCAGACAGATGTTGGTATGTTTTACAGTCTCTGCCAAACTGCTTGGTTGTCTGGCAGTGTGCTGCTGTAAGGTCTACTGCTTGCCATGCCAGTACTGGCTTTATTTCAGTGACAGATGCCGTTTTCCTAGTGTATGCATAGTTTGTAACCAGCTTTTATTAAAGCTTTCTCCTTGAGCAAAAGGACATCTATTAGGAGGAGAGACTGGCAATGGAATCAGGGGTCTTTGACGCCACCCTGTCGATTGACTAAGAACGTACCGCGTCCTGCTTCACAGAGCACAGCAGGAGTCAAACAACAGAAACCACCTCTTTTCCTTGCATCTTCAGGTCTGTCTCAGGCAGCACTTGTCCCAAATAGTCTCCCATCACTGTCCTTCAGAGCCGTGCTACTGCTGCTCATTCTGCCTCCGCATAGCTTCTCTCTTAGCTTGCTTGGACTTTTTGCAAACAGACAAATATCAAACAAAATACCCAACTACATGTCGTCTTCTGAGAGTAGCTTGCATGTGCATTTAATTTTGGCAGTAATTTTTCTTTTTCATTAAATACACTCATGTTTTCATTCTGTGATTCCGTATGTATCTGCATAGGGGATAGGAAAGGAGGTGTGGCAGATGAACATATGCAGTACATGGATTTTGAAGGAGTGTGGATGTAAATACACATTATTTTTGTATGCACGCATGCATGTTTTCTGATGCCTCTCAGTCTGTGCCAGGCACAGTATATGGCAATACAATGGTTTTGTACATATTTGGTGCATTTCTGTGCAATGTCGATATGGTTTATTCTTTATGTGGATTCCTGTTTTAAACAACTTTCCTTTCACCAGCTTATTGTTGTAAGCTCTGCCTCTCTGTGAACTATGAAGGATAGGTAAATAGGGAGCCAGAGAATGGAGTGAGGCAGCTGGGAGATTATTAATATCGAAAATATCAGCAAGCATCAGCCCTTTGATCACAAGGCATGTTTACAAAAGGACCTTTCGACTGCATGAGGACACTTGCACACTCTACCAAGCTAGTTGGCATTCAGTGCATGCCATAGCATCTGGTTCTGTCTCTTGCTCTGTGACTGTCCAGAGAGAGATTGTAAAATGAGTCGACAGGTAGATAAATAAAGAGAGAAAACTGCGCTATCGTCAGAGACAAATGCAGGTTTATGTAGATGCAACTTGACAGGAGGCGGGAGGGATAAGTCACATTTGCAGACTGTGCGTGGAAGCATTGCAATTGCACTGGAGCCTGTGGTCCAGAGGGTCTGGGAAGCTGGCTGAGAAGCCTGGGAAAGGAGAGGGGAGATGTGGGACAAGCACTGTCAGTTAGCTGGACCTGGTGTCCGGTTGCAGCCCTTGTGCCACACCTGGTGCCAGCTGTGCCACGTCACTGCTGCAAAGCATTTATGCTCCCCCAGGTCATGATCTGATTGTGTTGATGCTGATTATGGCCTCTGGGCTCTTCCAAAACAAAAATAATAAATAACACCAGTCTGCTCTGTGCTGCATCCTCATCTGGGTACTGACCTGAACCACCTTCTGAGCCATCTCCTTGTGAGAGTGTTTTAATCACTGCAAATCAAGAGCAGAAAAAGAAGTGTATGACGACCCAGTCCTGTCACCCCCAGTCTGGTCTGCAGATATTAATACAATTTCTGGGTTTGGCTTTTTTTTTCCCCATGGGAAACTAGTGTATGACTGATGGCTTTTTTTTTTTTCTCTCCTTTTTAAACCAGGAATCAGCAGTATCCAGCGAGACAGTGGATCCACTTTAGCATTTCAGAGCCTTACCCCAGGTATGTTGTGACTGGTATAAAAACACCAGTAGCAGGAGATGGCATAGTGGAATCTGTTCCCTGGCTAAGACTGTCAGATGCTAATCACAGTGTAAATACTAATAATTAATAATAATGTATGAGTAGCTACTGAAACTCTCCCTTGTTCAGTGCCATCCACATTGGCAAGCAGTGGCAGGAGATGGCTCAGTATTTCATAAACAGCATTTGCAAGCTTTTGTTCAGACTCAGTACAGATGTTCAGTTCAGCCATGTTTGTGCCCCTTTTTATTCACTGTTGGCTAATATATGGGGAGAGTCTGGCTGTTTGGGGAAGGGAATTGCCTGTGGTTGTTCAGGGCACATTTGGAAACGCAGTTATGGGTAAGAGTGGATCTCAGATCGTAAGTTTTACATGAAACCTTTGCAAAAGGAGAATCTCAGTCCGTTGCCAGTGTGCTCGTCAATGTATGCCTGCCAACACAGGGCTCTAAATTGCACATTCGCAATGTCCCTGCAGATTAGACCACGTTTGGAAATCAGTGGATTTCTAATGCTATAATGCTATGGAAGGAAATGAAGAGGAAATATGAAGAGGAAAGTGTTCCTAAGAGGAAAAACATCTTAGATTTCACTGAAGAGATCTACACACTAAAATAATGGGAACAGAAACTGAGGAGGACGGACAATTGACCTGCCTCAGAGGCTGCTAATTTCCAGATCTCTCCTATGACATACAGAAGAAAAGTTCTGTGTTTTTACTTCTGAATCTCTCTATCCCTCTCTTACTCACATGAGGTATTTTTAATAGATTTAAACCTCCCCTTCCCTTGTCTTTTCCTCACACACAGAGGCAGTGTTTTGTAGGTTTAGGCTTTGTATCTTTCTTGTACGTGCAAACACCTGGATACAGAAATGCACACACAAGCTGTTTTTCTAGATTTAGCTCATCTGTTATAGTTGTGAATATATAAGTAGTCTCTACATGAATGCATGCTTATATACCTTTAGTTCTGGTGTCACACAGAAACAGGTTTTGCTCCTTTTGAAAGGTAAGAAGTGTGGGAGTTTGACCAGAAGTCAAATTAAAAGATCTGCAGAACTCTTTCTTGCGGCAAACCACAGCTTAGCCATAGGAGATGGAAATGCTTTCATTTAGTTGAAATGAAAAACAAAGAAAAGCTCATTTTTGAATAGCAGATAATATTTTGGTTTGCAGCAACTTTGTTCTCTTCAGGGTTTTCAATTTTCATTAGACCAAAACAAGCAAAGCAGTAAGCACATAAGCGCAAAAAGTATTCAAAGTAAATTTGGGGGGGAGTGTTTTCCCTTCAAGATTTATGTCCAAAAAATGAGCATTTTTTCTTGCTGCCTTCTCCATGGACTTTTGATTCAGTCCTGCAATTTTGTACCTCTGGTAATGACCTGGTGTAGTATGAATCAAAGGCTTTTTAATGTTATACCTCACAAATAACTGTAGAGCGTTCTTCATATAGCATTGCCCCCTTATGCCAGCAGTGGTCTACCCACAAGAAAAGGAGCCTTTAGTGGGAGATGCTTACATTGGGAGGGAAGATAACTGCTGCTGAGTGGACAGACATGAATGAGCTATAAACTTCCTCAAGGGTGAATGTTACTCTAGCAGCATTTTTTGCATCTTTGCCTGACAGATAACAGGGAGCTGAAGAAGTGCTAATATTCTGACGTCATTTTAAATGTTCTTAGGGCTATCTCTAGTCACACTGTTTATACAGTTTAAGGTCTGAAATGTAAGTGTTACTGTTATCCCAAGATAAGACACAATGAAATGCTGTCTGTAGCTGGTGAGGGTTATTTCTATATATCAAATTATTTCATGCTACTAGGTTTTCAAATGGACTTTAATTAAATTAAACAGCTTTTTTTTTTTCTTTATCACCACAGGCAGATCGAGATTGTGTTGCAATTATGGGAGAAGATCTATATTTATAGTGTGAAAATAATTTGTACAGAAGCCACAGTTGTCTCTCAGCCTGGCATGACATTTTCATTCTGCACTAATGTTGTGTAACCTTCTGGTAAGTAAAACAGGCACAAAGTATTTACCAGCATTGTAAAGCCAAAGCTACAGGTCTTTCTTCTCTTGTGCTTAAAATATGATTGCAGATGCTAAAACCCCTTTCTTTCTAATATGTTGGTGGTTGGAAGTTGAAAGCTGAAATTCACACTTACTGACATGAATGCAAGAGCTAGGGCTTCAAGAGAAATACCAAGTATCCTTGGTTGCGGCAGAAAAATACACAAGAAATACAATACTGGTAATACTTGCTGTGGAATTCCAATTACACTTTGGCTTTCATTTGCTATGTTATACAGTTGTATCTGAGCATCTTATAATCTTTCATGTATCTGTCCTCAGAACATCCCTATGAAAAATTGCTGACCTATTTTCCCAGGAGTCACAATAGAGATTGGCAGAAGAAGTAGTTCATAACTTTTCCAATATCAGCCCCATATCATTCACTGCTGACAAAGTTTACACTGGAAAATTCATTTCCCCCAGCACAAAAACAATGCTATTGGAAGCATTCGGTATCGATGAAAGATGCTCTTTCTGTAACAGGCCTTGGCTAGGGAGTTCTAAAATCTCAGTTTAGTTTGTAAAATCTCTTGCAAAATCTGAGTTCAGTTTTGGCTCTGCCAGAGACTTCCTTAGAGTATGTTCTTGGACAAAGCAGGTCTTCCTCTCACTCGGTTTTTCCATGTGTGAAATGCACAGCTCTATGTGATTAAGCAGTCTCATTAGTGGTCCAGATGTACTGGGGTATTCAGGGACAGAAACTGCATTACTTCATAATTGTGTGAATTCCAGCAGTGCTTTACAAATAGGATTCAGACGTACAAATGGTGGGGGCTGGCCTGGCAAGCTTGCCTATCACCGGGCTTGTCACTTGTCACTGGGCTTTCTCATGACCATAATCAATACAATTTGCACTCAAAATAATCAATGCATAACTGTCAGGAGCATTGAGAGCTGTGTATCTAGTGTTCTGCTCCAATTTTGATCACTTCTTTCTCTACTGCTTGTGCTACATCTTGCATTGTAATAAAAAAGTCTAGAAGTTGAGCATAATAAAATGAAAAGAAAAATCAGTTTCCAAGTTGAAGGTTCAGCCTCACTTAAGGTTAGCAGAGTAGCTCAGCTTTGGTGTCAGCTTCTGTGGCTCATGTCTTTATTACTAAAATATTTTGTAAAAAATTTTTGAAGGCATAAAAAATAAGTATAAATGCAGAACCCAGGTTCTTTGTGACTTTCTGGTGATAACAATTCAGATTAAGGAGAAATGAGAATTAGCCACTGAATCTTTTGCAGCAAACAAATTATAATATTAAAATGTGCCCCTTTTAGCTTTGTTAAGTTTCCCTTTAACAAGCTGTGGTTTTTAGCTTTCTGCCAATGCTCCGCAGTTTCTCAGCAAATTGCTCAGTGGGCAACTGGCTGGTCAGCTCTCAGATCGTCTTTTAACAGCAGGAGAGGAATGTACACCAAAGCTCTCCATAGCTGCATAAGCAATATACATGATCTGTGCACGCAGAGAAGATTTGATGTATCCCAGCAGTGCCAGATTCTCTCTGTGTGTGCAGATCAACTAAACTATCCATGTGCAGTCGAAACGCCTTCATCCTGCTCCCTGTTTGGATTCAAGGAGCACTTTGCAAAAAAAGGCTGCTGGGGATGGCTGCTTCTTCTTGCTCATCTAAACAAACACAGGCTCATTATGCGACAGGAGGTATGATTGTGGTTCACCATGACACTTCATTTACTCTGACACCTGAGGGACCATTTAGGAAGAGGGACATCAGAAGCAGGCTTTTTGCCCAGAAGATTGTGTCTCTGTGATATACGGCCTGCATTCACAGGTGGAGCATCTCTGCCTCAGGGAACAGATATCTTTGAAGAAGAAAATGACCATAGTTTAAAATCATTTTAGGCTTGGCCCACAAACAGATATAGGGATCACTCATCTGATCTTCATGCAGCTGATCTTTGGGAGCCCTTGTTCTTCTGGCTTGCCCGAAGTCTCATGGCAACTTAAATTCAACACCAGAAGTAGGAGCTGTGTGTCCTTGGCAGCTGCTGTAGCTGCAAGGCAGAGCCACACATGTGGTTTAGTAAAACCAAGCATGCTAAGCAGTAGGCCTGGTGCTGTGCTCCTGAGGCAGCCTCCCCTGTGTTTTCTGTTTAGCACAAATGATATGTGGGCAGAGTTGTAAGAGACCATCTGGGCAAGAAGGTGAAGGCACTGGCTCTCCTTTTAACACCTGGAGATGAGGATACTTCCAGATGGCTGTATGAGCTTTCCAAATAGAAGATTCATGGTCATGTTCAACTGATTATTTGCATCCAGAGAGGTCTGGGACATCTTTCAAATGCTGCCTAGGTAAGCAGTAAATTAAAAAACAGGTAAGAATGAGAAGACAGAGGGAAATGATGCCAGGTGTGGAAAGCAGTGGTCTAGGTCTGTTTAAACTTGATACTCTGCCTCTCTCGCTTCGTCTGATTGCTGTCTGTAAGAACAGTGTGCTTGTGCTCAGGGGCCTCAAGGTAGCAGCACTGTTGCATGTCTGAAGCAAGCGGACACCTGAGCACCTCCAGGCAAAGTACTTCTCAAAGAACATCTCTCCTGCCGCTTACCATTCATCACAGAGCCCATTCTGTCCTCCGTTTTAACATTCCTTGCTGTGCATGCCCAGGAGCTCTCCTGGCTTAGGATTTCCTAACCTAGCTAAGTCACTAATATTATTAATCCTAACTCATTATTATTAGTGTTATTCAGTGTGATCATTTTTATCACAGTTGTACTTGGAAGCCACTCCCAAATTCCTGGTTTTGTTCTGCACACCCAGTAAATAACAGCACCTTTCCAAAAATTAAATGTCTCAGGTAATCCAGATGAAGCAGGTCACCACTGCAGCATTTTGCATCTTTCTTGCAGTCGAGTCCATGTAACTGACTTCTTGTGTCAAGTCCTGGCCCCACTCAAGTCAGCAGGAACTTTGCCACAGGCATCAGCTGGACAAGGATTTAATCTCTAATGTACTGAGTGTGATCCAGGGTAGTTAATGACACTTGGGTTTCATTTTCATTCGGGGAGCTGAATTTATTTATGTATTTGTTTATTTATTTGGGGGTTTGCTAATGAACAGGTGGCCTCTGATTCCTGACTCCTCTTTGTAATGAAGCCATTTGCAAATATGCTTCAGAATTGTTTACTAAACACAGTTTACCAAGCTTTTGGAATAAAAACTACTTAAGATGTCCAAGAGCTCCGGCTGGTGATACGCCTCATGTGATCTGTTTTTCAGTAATGGATTATCATTCCAAACACGACACTACTTATTCCACTCTGTGGAGTCTAATTAAGTGTCAAAAATGCATTGTTGAAGGGATGATGGATTATACTAAGGAAAACATTAATGAAACTCATTCCAACAGCCCATGTGAAGACCACAGCTGATGTCACTGGCTGCACGGAGAGTCCGTTCCTTTTGGTTTCCAAAGCCTCAAGCAGGGAGAACCTCAACTGCCTGTCAATCCCACCCAATTAAGAGCCCATTAGATGCACTCTTTTCTTTCATTGTCACGATCAAGGTGATTTTTGTCTTTGCGAGTAGCTAGCTTTATCACAGAAACAGAGACTGTGGACAGTGAGCAATGACTGCCTAGTAGTCACAGTATGACAGTATGACTTCATTATTCCTGACCTCGCAGTGCTGCCTACTAGCAGAGCAGGTGTAAAGTGGCCACGGTGACAGAACAAACTATGCTTGGCAATACACACTTCCTAGGTCAGGACCTGCCTCCTTTTGTGGAGTTATGGACAGCTGAAAAATCTGAGCTCTGAAGACCAACAGAGCATTTGTCTTCTCATGCTACTGTGTGTATCCTCCCACCTCAGGGGAATGATATCCCACACAGTGACTTCCAGATCTGAAATTGTCATTCTGATCTGAGGCATGTGTCTTCTCCTCCTGACCGTGGCTTGAAGACAGCCACCTCCAGTCTGGGAGCAGTAGGCTGACACTGGTGTGTCCTTCCTGTCTGTGCGCAAAACTCTTGCAGGATCAGCTTTTCTTCGCCTCTCTTCCTACTGCGCCATCCCCAGCAGAAACGGTGCAGACTGGCAGTGGCCTGCTGTGCTTCCTCACACAAACTGGGAAGCTATTTGTTTTGAGATCATACTGGAGAACAGTCTTCCCAGTGGTGAGAGCTCCAGCTTCCCAGAGAGCCTGATGCTCTCAGCGGGGAACTCCTGGAAACAGGGCAGAGAACATCCGTTCAACACTCACCGCAACTAGTCTCCTGCTGGCCGAGGCTGTGCCATCTGCTGAAGAGAGAAGAGCATTTCTCTCCAGCCACTCTAGCCTTCGAGTGCCAGTTCAAAGGCAACAGCAGTAGACGTGACAGCTTGTAGTTAAGTGGGAATGGATACCCGTGTGAACCCAGTGGACAGGGACGAACATAAGATGCTGGCAGAATTCTTCTCACCTCATCCTGAGCAGATGGCACCAGGTTAGCCACACACCCCTTCTTTTTTTCTTTTATAACCTTTTAAATAATGAAGCAGCAACCTGGCTAAAATAGCCCCATCTGGATCATATAATCCTAATCTTCCTCAGGGTTAAATGCAGGTTATCTCACCTTGGGCTGAGGTAAGAGCATGGTCACTGGCACACAAACTGCATGGCTGGAAATTGATTATGTTAAGTGACTTCATTTCCACCCATGTTGAATCTGGGATTAGAAATGCTCCCTTCTAGCTGAAGTCCTTTGGCCAGAAACCTAAACTAGTAGGTATTCCACTGCTGCCTTTCTTTACCATTAGTAGTTCTGTCCCCACTCACCAAATCTGCAACAGGCTGGAAGAACAAGAGCGAGCCTTACTCTAAATTTAGGTGAAATCACATTTGCGCAACCTCGGAGCTGGCCCTAGGTTTGTAAGAGGTCGGGTCAGAGAGTAGATTGTGGGCTGTTCTCTGTTTTCTACTCAATGGCTTGTCCAACTACTTGATTTATTATAGTGGGATGCCCCGGGGATTGAGTTCAAGATTTGAGCCTTCTGCTTCCTCCTTCCAATCCCTGGAGGACCAGCCTGTGAAAGGCTGCAGGTACAAAGACAGGAAGGGGCTTAAGGGTGATGCAGTAAAATCTGGATAAAACTAGTGGGATTAAATAAAGCACAGAGAGTTTTACGCTATCGGGAATTATACCCTGTTAGACTACAGGGTAATCCCAAGAGAGGTGGCAGAATGCAGCAGACAGTTTAAACGAAATTGCTTATACCAGCTTGTGAATACTGAAAGATAAAAGGCAGCAGATAAATTAATTAAAAATCCATGGTTCAGTTATGCCTTGATATGCCCCTTACTATCCCTGTATTCACGAAGAGAGAGAACAGTACAAAGGAAATGGAGTAGCACAAGGGCAAGGCTCCTAGCATATTTTTTGGGGGGCATCTGATTATGTCAGTTAATTTAAGCCAAAGACACTGCAAAACAAAAAACATTCCAGCAAACAAAAGTCTTATCTGAACAAGTCATTTTTCACTTTTTTTATGACTGCATTTATCAGACAATCTCTGAAATAAAGTTCACCTCACTTATACCTCATCATGAAGACTCAGTGTCTGCTGAAATAAAAGCAGTTAATTGAGGTCTTTTACAGAGAGTCGCATTACTTTCTCTCATGCATCGTTGAGTTAATTATTTAATGACATATAAATCCTAACAGTTCAAAAGGTCTGGGGCTGCGCTGGAACTACATTGCAAAGCTATCTTTCGTCTGTCTTTTCTCACAGATGAGCAACTTCCACTTTCTTGTGAAAAAGTAGCTATCTCTTTGAAATATTGTTGTGGCAGCCATCAAAAGGTGTGATATGAAATGTTTATTCACACACAGATACCAGATATTCAACGAAATGAAACATATGTGATTGGCTGTTTGTTTGTTATTCCCCTGTTAAACCCTAAAGACGTTTTCCTATCACTCTCTCTTGTTGGATTAGCTGTTGAATAGTATGCATCTGTTTGATGTAGTGTGTTAGTTTCATGAGATAATATTTCTCATTAAGGAAATATCACAAAGTAATTAATTTGTGGAAAGACTGAACATTTCGTTAATAATGCTTTGGATTTATTTGGTACCTTTTATGTAAGAATCTTGGAGTGCTCTGCAGAACTGAATTAATTAATGATGAAGTTGCATTTTCTATCATACTAGTGTGATCTTGGCACCTTGGGGACTACAGCTTTTTGTTTATCCTTCATAGAGGGTATTTGGACCCACTCCTGGCAGGTGCTGGGTACCTTCATCGCCGAGTGCTGCAGGAACTCACTAACCCTTTCATGGGCTTGGGCACACCATGTTTTCAGCTCAGCGTAAGTGTCTTGCAGAATCTTTCTGGAGACACTTTCTGAGCCATTTTTCTGGGTTCTTTTACTGCCTAGAAATGTCTTCTTTTTGGGAATAGCTAGGCCACAGTGAAGCTATGGTTTTTGCTGATGGCCCTACCTGTTCAAGTGATGCAAGACTGCTGAGGAAGCAGACCGGAAAGAGTTGAAGTCCTAGCTCCCAAAGTAATAGTAGATGCCCAGTATTCAGAATTGCCGTATCACCTCTGTATCCTTGGTCTGAATGCTGCTGTGTGAGTACTTTCTCCCTGTGTCCCTAAGTATAAAAGGTTCCTTGTGATCAGTTTGGTTTGGACATTTAGCCTGTGTTATGTTATGCTTTGCTAAGTATGTGAACATGATCTGCAAACAACATCTGAGCCCACAGGCAGAGATTAGGCTTGGCTTCACTTGCAGTGGCAGGTAGCTGCTCTGAGCTTGGAGCGGTGTGTCTCATATCCTGCTGCGAAAAAAAAGTGAAAAAGCACACGTGGCCAGTAAGAGTTTCCCTGAGATCATTTTCTTTCGGCTGACACTGGTTTCTTCTGATTTGTAGCCATTTTGTGAATGGGATTGAATGCCTCTGTTTCACAGAAAAAGAAATAGCTGTTTCTCAAACCCTTACTCCAAAGGCTAGAAACAACCGTTCTTCATTGTAGACCAACCTTTATAATGTGTAAATTACCTTGTGTCCATTACAATCAGTTAAAAATCTAGGATAGATATATCCACTGTGGCTGGGGAAATTCAAACACATTTGCAAACATCCCTTGTCTGCAATGGAAACAATAGGCTGAGCACAGCTGCCTGGAAACAGCTCAGCCACCAGTGAACATCTGCAGCTTTTGTGATGCCTGATTTTCTGATAGATGACATCTGTGAAGGTGCTGTGGCAGGGCATCCAGACAATTTTATGTGAGGAGAATACCCTCTATGTTGAAACGGTGTGTAAAAGCCCAGGGACCTTTAGGAGCTGCTGTGGACGTTTAGCAAAGAGTTAAAGGTGTTCTGGAGACCTGTTGAGGCCATGTTGTTTTGTCGTACATGGTCTTGGTAGCTCATCTGTTTTGGAGCTGCACAGGCGCTTTAATACACAGGTTGCGTGCAATGGAAATTGAAGATGAGATGGGAAATCAGCCAAAGAAAACAGCCAAAGTTTCAATATGAAAAGCACATGGAATTTCAAATGCCCACCAGAGCAGGATTATTTCTAGTGCCAAGAACGTGTGCTAACATGGGGGTAAAACAGATGAGAGAAATGTGGCTTGGCAGAGGCTGGCTGTGATTGTCTTCTGACTTGTGTCAACCCTATGCAGGAGGACACGTGTTGCTCGGGGAAGGGTAACTCCAGCTGCACTGCGTTAGTGTGTCACGGGGCCAAGCCCACTCTCCTGGAGTGCAGGGACTCCTTGGTTCACCAACATTTTTTAGTAAACAGCTGTTGCAGGCTAGGTGGAGCCCTGAAAAGCCTTCAATTTAGGGACCATTCTGCCTGCATGTCAGCTGGCATTTCTGTTCCCTTTGCTAACTGTGCTGCAGGGGCCTTCCACATCAAAACAGGAGCTGCATTTCTCCAGTGTTTGTAATTTCTGCAACATCTACTACCTCCTCCCGTCCCTACCCTATCTGAAATGAGGGCTTTCTGCAGCAGTTGAAATCACAAAGTACTGGAGAAGGGTCTGAGTTGTCTCACTCAGGTCAAAACTGAGAAGAGGCAGCAAAAATCCAGGAAGAAATGCAAGATTTTTGTAGGTCATTTGTACCTACTTGAACATGAGAAAACACACAGGTATGCCTGCACAAATTAATGGGGAAAAAAGAAAAAGTTCTTCGTGGCTGTGAAAGACAGAGACGACACCTGTGAATCAAGAAATCTTTGAAATGCCCATCTGTGGAGACTGCGCTGAGGAGAGGTATGCTTGCCCTCTGGTTACTTTTTCCTTCATGTTTGGGCTTTTACCTACTCTGAGACACAGTATCTTTTTGGCAAGGTGGATTTTTAGTGGGATTTGATAAGGCTCTGCAGACAAATTGAACCCTTCTCCTTCTTCTACTGAAAATGCTAGCAAATCTCTTGCAGTCTTCAACAGAAGGATCATGCTTTAACCCTTGCTCTGAAAACTGAGAGGTGGCGATTGCCACACCAGGACTGATTTTATAACAGAACTTTATCCAGGGCATGTTTTTTAATAAAAATACTTTTCCAAGGACCCCTGCTACTAAAGAGATCAAAGAAAAAGCTTAGCCGATACAAAGGCAGTGAAGACATACATGTGAAAATGACTGTGAACAGAAATTAGCAAGGAGAGTGAGGACAACTCTGAAAATAATTCATATGCCTGATATAACAAGAGCTGTGCAGTTCTATTAATTACAGCATTTATTAATCCTAGAGCAGTTTTTAGGAAATACCCTTTTTTACCTACTTGCTTTCTGATTCCTTGTTCCAGCCACAGCTAACAGGTTCTCTTCCATTTCCTTTCCTCAGGGAAGGGGCTGTAACTGAAAGAAAGAGAATGAATTAAATAGATCCATTTTGAAAGCGAATTGTAGCTTTTCAGGTTTCCCAAACTCAGACAAACTGCCAATGAGATAAAGCTTTTGCATCTGTGGGAGAGAAACAACTGGATGCCCAGGCCAGGAGAACCACTTCCAATGCATTTCAGCCACACTTTCTAAATTAGTGTCTCAAAAGATTCCATTTAGATTCTGTCAGACAGTTTCTGGGTGTTAATTAAATACTTGCTGAATATGGAAAACATATTTATGGGCATACTAGACCTGCTGATGCCTCTAGGAGTATTTTATAACACATCCGACTTGGAGATAATTTTTTTGGCATTGATTTTTCTGTGCTCTTTTTTTTTCCCACTTATTTTAAGAATATTATCATGAAAAGAAAGATGCTCCTTTCTTAAAAGTTTTCCTGCCATAACTTCCAAATTCTCTGCTGCTTAGTGGATAAGTAGGAAACTGCAGGTGATACATCATCAACTCAAATTAGAAATATTTAGATTGTGGAAATGTAGCAATTGCAATTAAAAAGAGAGATATGAATATTTTCTTCTCTTTTGATTTGTGGGACTACACACACCTTTTGCTATGAACAACCATATTTTTATTGTGAGTGTCAGCAAGTTAACAATTAGAAGCTGGCAGAGGTGGTTAGAGATTCAGTGGCTAAAAATATTTGCAAAACCTCTTTGTGGCTTCCCTGCAGGAAAAGCTTCCACATAAATGCAACAAGTTTGTGTGGAACTCAGGCAATATATCTTAAGAATATAGCTCCTGTGGTCGTCACTGTGATGTTTCACTGTCAGTAAACAGCTGAGATGACTAGCTCTTCTTTTGAAGCTTCTGCATCATTTCTGTCCGTCTGGGGGCAGAGGGGGAGCCTTTGCATGACTGTGATCTTACAGAGGGCTCCTGGTTTTGTGCTGTGCTGAGCTAATGACACTGCTCATGCTGGACCAGTATGTGAGATCCTTGTGTGATTCAGCCCTAAGGAGTCTGTCTAACTAATACCGTGTGATATACCATACAAAGGACTGCCAGATTTGTCTCATACATAGGAAATGCAACATAGCACCAATGTTTTGCGTGAAACTGTTAAAACTGAGATTAGGACCACACTCCAAAAGAACAGGAATGGCAAACGAATATGACCAAAGCTCAAATAGATCAAACGCAACTCTTTTAGGCTGGCATTTGCCCAAGAAAGCCAGATAAACAACTTCACTTTGCAAAAAGCATCAAAGGTCGTCGGAGACATGGTTTAATGTTGCATCAAAGGAAGTGTGACGTCTTCTGTTAAGTCACGTTGCACTGCAGACAGCCTGGTTCTGGCCTCAGATGAGCAATGCAACCGGCTGAATCACAGAGACAACTTGATACATCATCATTTGGCTTTTAGTTAATACACAATAACATTGCTTCTAAGTCTAAATTAATTGCACAGTAGTACATATGAGTCAATTGTAATTGTTATATCTTAATTTCTACAATCACAGTGGATAAACAGCTGTACTTCATTTTCCAAGTAACGTAGCTTACATTTATAGCATGTTTTCTTTCTACCTTGTGCACTTCTCACAGCAATTCTCTAGAATAAACTTATATAATGTAAATCCTCCCTAGCAGAGGATTCTGAAGGATTGTAACACCTTGTATTAAAAACTTGCCCTTCAGCTATGGGCACCTCCTGGGTGGAACATGGTGACTGATTAACTCCAAGTTGCCCTGCTAGGCAACAATTTCAGCTAGTAGCTGAGGAACCGATGTCAGTAGCTTACACTCTTGTCTTCTTTTAGGGTCTGTACCCCACAGAGAGGTTTATAAATCCATTGTGCCATCAGACTTGTAGCTTTTCCAGACATTGTCCTTTTTTTTTTTTTTTTTTCTTTGAATGGTAAATACGTATTTTGTAAATCTCCTGGTCCAGAGTTTGGTTCTAGCAGACGATTGAGCCAGGAGCAGTGTTTCCTTGTGACTGAACGGGGCAATGCCTTTCCAGCAGCACAGCTCTGGAGATGCATCACAGCTGCTGCACACGTGCAGATCTGTAAGAGGAGAGTTCACTAATTTTAATTCCTGTACTCTCCCTTCAAGCTACAATCCCTTTAATTACAGGCCTGCGACATTTTTCCCAACAAGTAGTTTGGCTAATAGTAGCTGTATTGATGGACCCATCTACCAGAGCAGAGAAAGAACGAAAGCTCATAGATTTTAAATGAATGGAGTGTTTACCTGTACATCATTTTAATGGATGGTGAAATTCATTCTCATGATAGACCCATAAACGTCACTTTCTGTCTGCCACAGCAAAATACTTGTGTGACAAATGGCATGCTGCATTAATACCCAACAAGAGGACGTTCAAAGCAGCTTGACTTGCATTACACACACTAATAAAGGCTCAACCTGGGATTTTTATTCATTCCGTTAGCTCAGGGAGCAGCAGAAACACATGGGTGGAGGTATAGCAACAAGGAAGATGAATGATATGAAGACAAATAAACCAGTCTGGCTTCCCAGAAATGATATCTCTTTGTTGAGCTTGGGTTTATTCCAGATGCTCTGGTAGAAACAATTCCTTTTTTTTTTTTTTTTTTTTTTTT
>VZSC01005217.1:74547-124776 GCA_013398225.1 Steatornis caripensis
TTTTTTTTTTTTTTTTTTTTACACCTATAGCTCCCTCTTCAATTTATACACAACCCACTGTCAGTTTGCTCAGCCTGTGCTCCAAGAAAACCGAGACTGATCAGTTTCTTACATTCATGAGTGGAAATAGACAGTCGCAGAGACAGACAGACAGACACTGAGAAATCTCAGTGTCCAGGGAGGCAATGATACCAAAGCCCTGAGAGAGATGCAGGTGTGCATGCAATAAGAAACAATAACAAAAATATGTTTCTTTATATCCTGATTTGCCACAGTCTTTTAGGACTGGAGCATTATCTTTGTGTAGGTCTGTAAAGTACTTTGAACACTGTGGGCAATATGCAAACAGTAAGCATCAAAACATATTCAGCCTTCCTTTTGTTTTCCAGTGTGTCTGTGTACTTTCTACCCAGGAAAACCTTTTCTCAGGTTCCCTTTACTCACCTGAATTGTGGTGTGGTACAGACACGGAAGCAGCAATACTGCTCATCAGCCTCTCCTCAGCTCAGGGGCTGGCGTGGAGTGTAGCAAACAGCATCCCTCAGTAGTTGCTCGGTAGGGAAACCACTGCAATCACTGTACCAGTACTCAGCTCTGTTTCTGTCCTATTGCTGTTAAAAAATATGCTGTTTGTCTGCCTCGCAAATCCATACTGATATCTTGAGAGACCTGTGGAATTTCAGAACGGTGAACCCGAAAGGATTCTTTAGAATTAAAAAAGGTACTTCAGCAACAATATGCAGTTCTATAGAGATTAGGTCCTTTCTATACCTGTAGATCATCCACTAGACTTTAATAGAGAATAATGTCTCATATGAGGTTGTAAAAGTAGATTCAAAACGTAGAAAAAATATCCCTCTATTAAGTTTCCTATAAGGTGCTGGCTTCTTGGTATTTCTGATGTACTTATCACCCTGTGATGGAAGGAGCTGAACGTTTCATGAGCTATAAACAGTCCCACCACTGCTTCGTGTTTGAGGCTCTTCCTAAGAAAGAAGTCCTGTGAAAGCTTTCTTGAATCAGCCCTTTATCGTTCAATAAAGGTTTTCATTAAAGATGCTTACCTAAAGAGAACACTCACTCTTTGTGCCGCCCAGGCTTTCCCTGGCAAAATAAGTGATAAATTGGGAATGGAGATGGATTGGGAATCCCTAATCGTGGCTGCCCAAACTAATCGAAGCATGATGCTTTCCTGTCACTCAGTTACAGAATTAGAGCTGTGAGAAGTTTAATAGGACCAGATTGACTGCGTTGAATCATTTAATTCATAGAAAGCTTCCCCCCTCCATCCCCCCGCCAATTTCCTGTTATACCTTTGGTTTCTTCTTTCCTCTCTTTGGTTTACTTTCAACTCCCCTGTATCTAAATTTTGAAAGGGTGGGCCACCTCGTATTAAAAAATGCTGCAGCTCAGTTTCCAAGACCTACTCAGCATTGTCAATCAATCTAAACGGTTAACTGGGCCTGGATGGACTATTTGCTAATTAGAGTCTTCTGTGTTAGAGAAATGTGCATTAATTGGCATCTTCCAATATAAATAACCCCTGGATACCAGAGCTTAAAGCTACAAACCCTTTCACAAGAAGAAGCTGCTAGGGACAGAGCTTGCGTAATGCAGAATAGTTTTTCCCTGCTTGCCAGTTCCCATGATCAATGACCATTTTCCTCAGCCTTGGCTACAGCTCAGATGGCCCGGAAGCATCCAAAAGCGCAGTGTTGCTCAGTGTTTGGATGGAGTCATATCTTAGGTCTCCATCAGAAAGCCAAGAGCATCTGTTAATCTCTTGAGCACTGTCATTGGATGAGGACATACGGCAATTGACAGGCCCTCAGCGGAGACGCGATCTGAAGCATTCATCTGCTGCTGCTGTTTTCTCTTGCTGAGCTGTTGTGGGAATATGTTTAAGGCAAATACCCTTGCCCCACTCTGATGGCCTCTCTGGCTTTTTATGTGAGGAGAGTGGTAATTCCATAGTGATATTTCAAGGAAGCTGTTTCTCTGTGTTTAGGAGCTTTGAATTGTGAAGAGAAAGGGAAAATATAATCTTCCTATGTTATCATTAAAGGCATCGACTAATCCTGCTGCAAAAGGTGTGATTCGCTGATCGGAAGGAAAAAATTTCTGCTGCATGGAAATACATATCGCTATCTAATGAATACTTCTTCCCTAGTTCTTCAAATGCTTATCTATGTCTGATAAATTCCATATCCCTGTCTGGTTAATACAGAATCCCCAAGTAGCAAATGTTGTATGCCTTTCTCTAAATATTTTCTTTTTTTCACTGCTGTGTAAATTCAGCCTGCGTAAAATCAACAAACTGATGGTGCGGGCGTATAAACTTGCTGCAGATCAGGCAAGAGGTGGCACAGCCTGGTGGGCTACTCGTCAGACCGTCAAGGGTCACACAGTCAGTTTTTCATTTCACTGCTGACTTGATCTGCTGCCTTAGGCAAATCATCTCTCTCTACTTCATCTAGTACCACTAGGGAAAATAAATATCAGTATAGCCAGCTTTGCCCCACTCATTTTAAAAACGGAAAAGAACAAGAGATCTGGGAAGAAGCATCTAGGCATTTAGTTGTGTGACAGCTATCTCTATTTGCCCTCTTGTCCATGGCAGGATGAGGGAAACCCTAACAGTTGACTTCTCATTTTTGCAGAGAGACATCCCAGCAAGTGAGCCATGAGGTGGGACTCAGTTGCGCGGACTCCCCAAGGAGGAACAGGGATGTGAGCAAGGTTAGTGAGCTTCTGGGAGAGAGGATTTATGGTGGAAAGAGGTGCCAGTTTGCTGACAGTACATTCTTTCCCCATGATATGTTTTTCTACTGTTACAGGTGCAAGTTGGCTAGATTTACCTTGCTGCTGTGTGTTTACAACAGTTCCATCTACAGATATGCAGCAAATCGGCTCTGCCGATGACATGTGCTGCTTCCTGTTCCTTGTACCCCAGATCTTTGTACAGAGATCAACCGTTCTCTGGGCCTTGAGCGCTCAGGGCTGCAGTGGCTTCAAAAAATTCTTCCGTAGTTTGGATGGACTTTGCATAAGGAAAAAATCTGAGCTAAAATGCTGGGGTATGGCTAAAAAGCTATTAATAGAAATGGAGTTTCAGGTTTGGTGCAGGTTGTGCAGAAATGCGAGTCAAAGCCAGGAACGCCTGTAGAGATGTGTGGGCTGGGGACAATAACAGAGGATTTATTTCCAGGGAAAGGAGGTTTCACAAGTAGAAAGTACATACAAGCAAGATGAATGAAAAGGGACTATTGCTCAGAAGGCCGGAGGAGTTGAAGCATCTAATATGCGAATGAGAAATATTTTATTAAGAAGCCTAAGGCTCATCGGGATCAGCAGTTCTGCAATAATAGCTAGAATTGTCTTGGACACGTGGGTTGACCATCACTAAGTGCAAAGACACAACCAGCTTCTGACATTGCTGTCAGCAGACTTGAGGTTTGCAGCCAGCTGGCAGCAGAGGGTAAGTCTCTTATTTTAACATTTATTTGGTGCCAGTGTTTTGCAGTGCATCTGAGTGATTGCAGCACTATTCGAAAATGAACAAAATTATTTTGGATTTTCCATTTCTTATATTTTTTTTTTCCTTAATGACTTGCTTTTAGTTAATGAAACATCCTGCTGCTTAGGAAAGAAAAGAATAGACCATGATTTCCAGCCAAATGTGTATGTGTTTGCCAGTGCCTGTCAGCATAATACCCCATTAAAGTTTGCACATAGATCTGGGCACAGGAAACTGATTGCAGGATCAGGACCTGAGACTCTTCACTTGTCTAGCCTTTTTCATGTGTGATCAAGAGTTCAAATTTAGGGCTTACTTGTTTGCCTTTTATCAAGATGTGTGAAAGTGTGGGTTACTGTCAGCAATCTGGGTGGACGTGCCAGGAACTGAGCTAGGAACACACATAGAGGAAATAAAACTTTCTGTAGCTTGGACTCCACACCTCTATCTTCTGATGGCTGGACACAGACGACTTGTATAATCCTAGCTGAAAAGTGGATAACAGTTGTTATTTGAAAGGAAAGCATCCTTTGTTAGCTTTTGCAGGTTTTTAAAAAGCTTTTTTATCCCATGCGTAGGGAGAAAAAGAGGAAGGATGCCTTTGAATAGCAACTGTGTCTTGGAAACATTTTTAAGGTCCCTTTAAATAAAAGCTAGAACGTATTTCTAGACAGTATGAACTGCTATTATATTAAAAATGTAGCAGTGGTGTTTTATGAAGGGGAAACATTTTTAATGCAGAAGTAGAGCTGTTTTAAAATGAGTTGCTTTTATGAAATGGATGAGGTGGTTTTATTAAAAAAGACCCATTTTGCAGGAAAAACTGTGGCTGTATTTCTGTCCTACAGTATAAGGCAAATCCGCTTTTTTCCCTCACCTCCGTTTTTGAAAAGCAGGGGCTAGGCTCTGATCATTTGGCTTTTCTATGAAGACAGTTTCGGCTCTGTCTGCACACACAAATGCTCTGCAGTTTCACGGGAAGGGTGTGGTAGCAGCTGTTGACAAAGGTAGGGTGTTTCTTTGCCCCAAATACAGACTGACTTTGTGGAAACCTGTGCTTAGGAAAAGCTTGCATTTAGGATAATTGTAAATTCTTACCCTTCTCCTCTGCTGCGTAGAAAATGCTGTGATAGCAAGTACCCAGTACTCCAGGGTAAGGAGGGGAGCAATCAAATGTCAAATGTATCATCAGCAAGTTCAGGGTCCACCTCTCTCTCTGGGAACCACTCTGTGACTACCGAAGACTACCAGGTCGTTGGTTCTGATAGCAAGGGGCTTTGCATAAGCCCTGAAGAGGGCAGTGGGCCTTGCGATGGCCCAGATCTTGAGCCACGAAGGTAGATATCATTCCTGGTAGTTACCTGGCAATGAAGCCAGCGCTGCATTCCTCTTTACAAGAGCCACGAGGCCGGATGCCTTTAATTCAGGTATGGTAAATTGCTATTCTTGCTATTGCACAGAAAGAGAAAGCTGCACAGCAGGTGGTTGGTGCAGTTAAGGTGGTTGGCTAAGGCTCCCGGTCTTAGCCACAGACTCATCCTTCCTGCCAAAGGTGTGCTGCTGCTGCTTGAGGAAAGCATCGCCCCTGCTTGGCCTTCAGCAGGCGTGCCAGCTTAGTACATCTCCACAAGAGGACTCGAAACATAAACACTGTGTAATTCAGTTAAGTGAGAAGAGAAGGCAAACTCATCATAATAGCTCAAAATAAGAAACCGAAAACCAGCAGCCACCCCGAAAACAACAAATAACAGCTGCTTTTTGCAGGAGCAGCAATGGCCAATTTTCCTTCTCATAAAAGAGAGGGATGATGTGTGTCTCTCCGAGCATGCTGCAGCTGCAGCCATCTGAGCACAGCTCTAACCAAGTTTCCGGAACAATATGATAGATTGTATCTGCATAATCAGAAGAACGCAGGATCCTAACCCAGCCGAACAGGCAATAAAGCCACGGCACTAACGCGCTCACCCCATAAAGCACCTAATCAGTTACCTTTATATTTATACAAGTGCATTGCTTACAGATATATTTTTGGTTGAGTATAATGTGTTTGTGCATTCTTTGAGTAATGGGTTGGAATTGTTAGAACAAAAGTTAGGGGAGCATACGCTACGTCTCTGCTGTCTCCTGTTGCCTGAGAGCACTCCACTGTTCCCAGCTACATTGCTGTCACTTGAGACCAGCTTGCTGAACTGTGATTCATAGTAATGGGTTCTCATCTGCATCACCTGTGCGGTTTGTTCTCTCACCAAAAGCTCTTGTTCCTGTATTTACATTTTTTCCCCCAGAATTTCAGTGTGCTTCTTTCTCTCCCCCACCTCTTGTCCCCCGTCTTCATGGTTGTGGGAAGTGGGAAAAGTCTTGGGAATGCACACTCCAAAGATCAAAACAAGTAAAATGCTGGGCAAATTTTTTTTTTAAATGCACTTTGTTGCATGACATTGTGAGCGTAGAAATAACTGTGTAGCTGTTGTACAGACCTGTAATGCCGATCCATGCTTACTCAATGATGTTGAAGACTGACTGTGGGTGGCATAGGACCAAAGACAGATTTAAACTTTGTTTTCAGAGGTGAAATTCCTCCTTTCCTAAAGTACGATCTTGGCTCATCTTAGGGTGTGTATTTGGCATGTGTCCTAGAGAGATATTGCCAGAGAGATAACGTTTTACCAGTGCTATGACTGACCTCAGGTGTTATTTGCATGGTTCTGTCATTTATCCCGGTAAATCTGTGTTACTGAGCAGAGAAGGAAACGATCAGTCATGTCACATCATCATCCAACGATACACTCCATGTAAGAACGTGGTCACCATCTCGGTTTCCAGCAGCCAGTAGTGCTGTAGTCAGTGTGTGCAAGGGGCTNCATCAGTCCTGTCACATCATCATCCAACGATACACTCCATGTAAGAACGTGGTCACCATCTCGGTTTCCAGCAGCCAGTAGTGCTGTAGTCAGTGTGTGCAAGGGGCTTGGGCTGGCAGGAAGCACTTTGCGATAAGCCCCGTAACATCTGCCAGGGCGGTGTTACGCACATCCCCTAAACACTGTACATGTGTCTACAGCAACACAATCAGCTGGAACTGAACCTCCAGAAACCCCATGTCTGGCAATTCCCTGACAAGGAGCGCGGGAGAGAAAGGACACTCAGGCGCCCAAGGAAATAACTGCTGAATATACATGATCTCTCCTGACCGAAACAGCTTTGTGTTGCTGTAGTCACATCGCTGGTACTTGTCCCCGTCCCAGCATCTTACTGGTTCATCAAACTATTGCAAGAGTCATGAAGTATCTTTTTTCCCTCCACAAATCTCCAGTTTCTAGCACTGCACGAGTCTATGGATAGCTGAGCTTTCCATTCAAATCAAGAACATAAATAGTTATGTAGAACAACTGTTTGCAGATGAAGTGTGCTTCAGGTTAAGTTTCTGTAATTGCTGGAGTTGAAAGGCAAAGGAAAAAAAACTCCTGGTGTTTGTTTTGTCTTTAATCATGCCTTTACAAAGTCAGTTTTGTGACTCCCTGGGGTTTAGCTGGATATTTTTGCATATCTAAGAGAGGCGGTGTTGCCTTCCCCCTTCCCTCTCCATTATTTGTGTATTCCTTTGTGTCAGGTCCAGCTGAAGTTGTGAGCATTCTCTGGGCTGTGGTGATAATTATATTTATTCCTCAGAGACTTTTCATTGGGTTTGCAGAAAAGACAGGGCCTCTGAGATCGTGCTGTCTTTGGCCCTTTGATAGCTTTTGAACCGTCTGCAAATTTCAAACAAATTTCTCCAGTGTGTCAGTCTCAACGAGAACTCAAAGGGAATGTTCTTTTTATTACTCAAAGGGACTGGCAGAATCCTGTATTTCTGTAGGCTTCTCAAACATAGGTGGCCAGAGAAAAGACTGTTAATCCCACGGCTGGGGCTGCACTGTAAGGTCACCCTTATTAGAAACCAGGATCTGCGTGGGAGACATTGCAAATGTCCCAAGAACAGGAAGAGCTGCTTTGTGAGCCTGCATCTCGCTAAACAGCAGCGCCTAAACCTCGATCCATTTCTGTAGGAAATTTGGCGTTCTCTGGTTCCGCTGCTCACAGAGTGACCTGAGTATTAATAGGCTTATATTTAGCATATATCTTGACGTGGTGTCCCTTTCACTGTTTAAGCAATATAACTGACATCTATCACATTATTTGTTTTCCCCTACCCTGAAAAAGGAGGATCTGAAGACTGGAAATGGTGTAAATGTTGCTGCGTTTCAGGTAAAGAAGGCAATGTCCAAGAAACACACGTTGTGTCTGGCGTTTTGGAAAGCGCTGAACGCTCTGATCCCTTCCCTTCCTGAAGACAGAGATGCTTCTTAGGTGCATGATTCAAGTTAACTTAATGATTTAGTCTCTTTTACATCTAAATGAGCTGATACAACATACCCTCTGGGATCAGCACAGATGACCTCATGTCTGGAAGAGCACAGTGCACCCTGTTTGTCTGCTTCTGGCAGCAGCAAATACACTTTCTGGATGTTTTGAGATTTGATTTTCAGTGATGCTCTCTGTACTGAGCATCTCCCATCAAGAAAAAGACGTGCAGAGACTTATACGTCCTGTTTTCAAGGGATCATGAGTCCCGCTTTCCTGCATGAGAAAAAGATAGGCTCTGGGTATAAAACCAATTACATTTAAATACTCTGTTCCTTTTAAATGTGCATCTAAATGTGCAATGAGATACCTCTCTGAAAAATGCTGGAGCCTGTTTAATCAGCTATCACTTTCACCACATTTCAGTAAACTCTGAGGGTAGACAAAAGGCCTCTTGCAGTGTGAGCTGGGAAGGGACCAGCACCTTTCCCCCTCCCTGCTAGCCTTGCAACACAAGGGCAGTCATTGCTCTTCTCTGTCAAAAGCTCCAATTCCTAATTTGGGAGGTAATTCTAGTGCAAATTAGTGCGCCTTGCAGATAGAATTAGAGTCTGTGTGATGATTTGGAAAATACAATCAATTTATTCCAATTGTTTGTACATGTCAGATCTCTCCAATAATGACGAATTTACTCCTTGTGCATGAATACAAACAATGAGCTATTAGCTGCGTGAGATGAGAGAGCCTGTCAGAGACAACAATCCCAAGATGTGATGTGCTACATTTGAACATCCGTGAGGATATGCCCTACGTGCCGTAGGTTTTTGTGCAGCAAATCCTGCCGTGTGCAGAGGCTGTGGGTTGGTAGTGCCGGGTGTGTGAGGAGGGGGCCTCCTCCTAGTTAGGAGATGAAAACCTACTCCCCTGTCCAAAGTTATGTGGGAGGAGGGTAGAGGGAAGGCTCTCAATCCTACTGCTACAGCAGGGGAAGAGAATCCAGTGCTGGGTTCTGGGTGGCACTGCCCTGAAAGGGGGACCGTTTCGTACCCCTGCCACTGAGCTCTGCTCTCGCAATGTGGCTGGAGTAGCCCCTGCAGCTCCTGTGCTCCCCAGTGACTTGCTCTGCCTCTGGAGCTTGTGAAGAGTGCCACTGTGCAACATCTTGTGAAGTCCCATTTGGGACTTTGCTGATGCAACTGTCGTTAATAGCGTAGGTGTGGTTTCTCTGTTGCAGTAATCGTTTTTTTGAGATTTTGCCCTGTGTGGAAGACAGACTGGATCTTCAGCTAGTTCAAAGAGCTATGGATTATTTCTCAATGTGGTGATTTACATCAGCAGAGAGTGTGTCCAGTGCTCCTGCCCCTTTTAGAGCTCTTGCACGCTATCCCTTTGTTTCACATCCATCCAGGGCTCATTAGAGGGTAAATGGAGAGGGACTGTTATCTAATCCTTAATTTCTGGTCTTTTCATGGTCTGATCTAAACAGCTTTTTAGGAAGCAAACAAGATGCATATTTCATGAAATTCATTTCAATATCTGTTTAATTGTGAACGGTCTCTGTGAGGCTGTGAAATGCTTACTGCTCTTTGTGAATCATTTGAGCTAACAAACAGGGAAACTGAGAAACTGGTAATTAATTTCTGAGTGCTAAGCCTTCTTCAGTCTCCTGCCCCTCTCCCTCTTCCATCAGAAACTTGCTCTTTTGCTTGGGTCCAGGAGCAAAAATCTGGCAGCTGGACCCCCCGATGCCTTTCCAGCACAGTTTCAGGTCTGACTTTTGGCAGTTTGTAGCGCCCTTTCTGTCTGATACTTCCCCAAAGTTTCTGCACCTCCAGAGTTAGGAGGATAAGCAGTAGGCCATGCAAAACCTCATTCTTGTAATGCTGTACTGAACTACTTGCTGCCTGCAACCTGGGTTCCTTGCTGTTGTTTCCAAAAGGGCAGTTTGGCAGGTCGGTTCTTCTTTAAGTCACTTGACAGGGAAAAAAACCAGGTCTGAGATCTTAGTGTCTCAGTTACTGTGCCAGCCTCCTGCCATGCTGCTGGCTACATGGTGTTTTTTCCTGAGTGTTGGTAATAGGGCAGCTTGTAAAACGTGCTCAGCCTCTTTCAGAGACGTGGCTGAGGAATCTTGGCTGTACCAGAGAAAGGCCATTCCCAGGAAAAGGTTCCATTTAATCCCTATGATGCCTACTGGAAAAGGTGACTTAGCAGGGGCCGATGCTGGCTTCTGGGGCTGGAGGCCAGGATGCAGAGTTCACCTCTGCGCTGAATCCAGGTAGGAGATCCTTGTGGCTGTAAATTACTTAGGCATGCAGATGTTTAAGCATATGTATCCTATCGCTGGGGCCAGCCTTGATGCTGTGGGAAATGTATGAGATGGTAAAACCTACATTATCTGGGATTTAGGATGTTTGCTTTGCAGAACAAGGGATTAGAGACTAGAAAGCCGAAATGACCATCTGCCTGCAGAAAAAGGATCCTGTGAATTAAAACTTCCGTGGTAATTTTCCCTAATCCGCTTGACTTTATTCGATACCTTCTATCAGAGTTGATGTCCTTGTGCCCCAAACAGTAACATAGTTCATTTTCCACACATGGACATTTTCTTCTACTTATGTCTTTCTGCAAGGAGTTGCAAAGTATCTGTAGCAAGCATTTACTTATCTGTTGCTCTTGGAGTTTCCTATTATTTGCAGCCCTATATAATCTTAGTGCTTCCAGCACCTTCTATCCCCAAAGAATGACAGCCGAGAGCGTGCACCTGGGTTTTGTATTGCTTCTACATCTGGTATTGAAATGCAGTTGCCTCTGGGGTGGAATGACTCGTGCTGTTGAACCGTATCACTGCACAATAGTTTAGATCAGGAAGTAAGTAGTATTACTGTGTGCTTATATACTAGTGTTGTCAATTTTTGCAATGTGATTGTGGATCTAATGGTATTTGATGTTTCTCTATAGAGCCTCTGTTCCTGGAAACATAGGAACCTTGAGCTTTTGTTTTTAAATAAGCTTCTAGGCTTTGTGGCTATAAAGAAGAAATTTGAAAGTGTGTTAAAAGTGTAGCTGACAGATTCACAATCCAGAAACCTGAAAGCCCCAAGCTTATTAATTTTAAATCTCATTATTTTTAAGAGCAAATTATATTTCCCTTGAAGTAGCAGAGACATAATACCTGCAAAGAGCCAGCAGATCCTTGGTTCTGTGATGGAGCTGTGCACTGTAAAATGCAGAGGCCTCAGCTCACCTAACATAACTGATGCACAGATCCCTAGAGTCTGAATGAAATAAAGTTCTTTTCTTTGTTTTTAAACCTTTCCTTGCTCTCACTCTTTGGTGGATGTAGCTCTGAAAACAGAGAGCCTGCCCGTGGGAGCTTGATTCTGGGTATCTTCAGCAAGACAAAGAGGTTGTTGAGCACTAATCAGTGCTGGTGAAATGGCTGGCAGTTGTGCTGGTATTAGCAGGTGCCCTCCAGAGGCTCACGTATGTCTTCAGAGTGAAACACACGAAATAGATTGAGGTTCTCACCCTTGGGCAGGCTGTCTTGTGGCATAGGAGTTTGAGATTTTTTTGCTGTACTGTGTGTTTTCCCTTTTCTTTCTTTCTTTTTTTTTTTCTTTTTTTAATTTAAGCACAATCGAGCACCACCACTTAGCATTTCCTTGTTTACAGCAAGGTGAGTCATATTTACAGTGCTGGGGAATTTGTCAGGAGCTGCATTCTGCTCATCATCTGTTTCTTCCCCATTTCAGAAAGCAATTAGCAGGCAGAGCATGTGAATAACAAAATGTGCTGGAAGGGGCTGTTCACCCAACTGTGCCGAACGAAACGGCTGCCGTCAGTTCCTGCGAGCGACTGACAGCTCTGACACCAAGGTACAACCCAGGTCCTGTAAACAGAGATGCCGTGGCCTGGCAAGTCAGCAGAGGAGAGATAAAAGAGATCCGCATGAAATAGCAACTGGACTGTAGGGTGCTTGAGGAGAATGTCTTGGGGCAAATAGTGGCAATTAAGGGCATGTAGTGTAGACCCTGGTCCTTCCTCTTTCCATATAGGCTGATGAGTTGGGCATGCAGACTTTTAGCAGAGTCCTGAGCTGTTATTATCTTAGAAAGGAAGAATAGAGGAAAAAACTTCTTTTGCGCTGACTTCTGCTGCATCAGATGCAGGTTGGGCTGAGTTAACGTGTGTGACTGGCATTTCAGCCAGGGGAGAGCTAAAAGATGCAGAACAGCAGAGTAGTGTTTCATGGACATTTAAAAAGAAATAACCTACAAATACAAGTTAATGTTGTGCTTCAGCTGCCCTTGGAGTTACTGTACTGAGTTTGGATGCTGGATTCAATCAGAAAAGCGTGAAGCAGAGGGATTTTAGTCAGCTTTAAGTGCAAATGTCTGTGCAAACTTAAACATGGAGCTGCTGTGGACTTTTCCATTATTCATATGTTAGATGTCTTGCTCTAAGTATGGACTTGGTATCTCCAAAGCTCAGCCTCCCCTCCATATGTATGGCTTGGGGGAGGGATGAGATTACCCCTCTTGTTTTAGAAAAGGAGCATGGCCAGGCTTTTTGAGCTGGAAGACTGAAATATGTGTATGTTCTCTGTCCAGAGCTGTACAAGTCTCGGAAGAGCAGGTTAGAGCACTGCCTGGCAACCGGGAGGCTTGGGTTTCGTTACTAACTTACTTCGGGAACTTGAGCACACTGCAAATCTAAAGTGTGCGCTTCTCACTTTGCTTCACAGAAGTAAGGCCAGGCAATGAAATTAATTTTTTGCAAAACACTCAGTGTTCAGACAGGCCCTGTACTAAAACAGAAAATGCTGTGTCCCCAGCCTGAGGGACCAGAAGGGAAACAAGGAGAAGAGAGAAAGCGCATCCTCTATCCCAGGCATTTGGATACTTCCAAATCTTTTCCTTCGCTCAGATTCACTGTGGCATTCTTCAAGTGAGTAGGTCGCCTGAGAAGCAGGCCCACTTCATAAAGCTTTGCATCCATCCAACTTACTATAAAATAATAATCATACCATTTAGAATATGAAACCTGTCAGTATCGCCTGAGGGTAGACGCGCCCTTGAAAGGGAGAGTCGAGAGTGTTTGTTCAGAGCAAGAAGACGGCAGAGAGGATGGAGCTGAATGCAGGCGACAGCTCCTGAGCATGATGCTATCTGACGGGCAGTGGCTGCTCCCTCCATCAGCCAATACCTGCAGGAATCCATCAGGCTTCGCACCTGAGGCTACGGTGTAAGGGTGAGCGAAGGTTTGGCTACACAAGCAGCGCTGTGAACAACCTGGGCACAAACTGGAGTGTGTGCAACTTTGTGGGTAGATCAAGAGCTCGGTCTCAGAAAGGATATGGACTGACGAGCAGCTTTCCCAGGAGTGGCTGTGGGCAGAAGCCCCCATCTGTTAATCCAGATGTGTTTATGGCAGTAGTTTCCCTGGTGGGAATGGCACTGTACATCATACAGATTAGAAAAGATTGTCTTCACAGGGCCGTTTCCCAGCGGAGCATTGCACTTGCTCCTTTCATTGCAAGGAAAAAATGTTATTCCCGTCCTGTCTGTTTGTTTCTCAGCTGCTGGGGGAGAATATTTGTATCAATCAGAACTAATCAGGGCAATATTTAATTTACCTGAATGCACATGAGCTGCTGAACTGTCGCAAGCAACAAAACCATAGTATGGTATCTTGGTGTTACAGCTTGCAGGCCTGACCAACCAAGCCTTCGGGCCCTGCTGTTTTGATTCTTTGTCTAACGTTGGCATTGAAAAGCTGCATTTGTTGGAATGGAGATGGGAGGAGAAACTGGGTCAGCATCGAACGCAGCGTTAAACTGGGTATTTGCAGACCCAAGTTTGTTTAGTTCTAGGGACACGTTTGGCCAGTTTCAAAATGTCCTCTGTGCAAGGGGAGCCCTGTGGCCCAAGGAAGAGTCCAGATCCTGTTCCTGTCTCTGCCTTCATGCTTGTGTGAAAGAAGCATTGCAGCAGCTGTGCAAAAGGGCTTTGAGATTCATCAACAAAGTGGTTATTTAGAAGTGAGATGTTTGTTGTTTATATAATAGTGCACTCCTTTGAAATGATGGGCTCAGGTCCTTGGCAGAGGATGCTGCTGGATGCGAATGCCATGCACAGCCCGCACGTCCACAGACACCAAGGACATGAATGCTCTGTGTGCTGGAGTCAGCCCAAATTCCAAAGCTCAGGTCTGTATTCCTGCAGGAAGAGTGCACGTTTGTGCGTCTGTGCTCGAGTCCAAATGCTGTGCCTTTCCTGCCTGTGGGTATGTCATCAGTGTATGCTGTGAATAAGATTGCTCAAAGTCTGTGTGCTCCTGCAAGCACTGCAGTCCTTCAGGTGTCACTCAGGGCTTGAGCTATTTTCTTCCTGAAAGGGCTCGGGCAGTCCCTCCCCTGGAGTGCGGTCTGTTCACAGATGGAGCAAGACGATAGCTCGCTTTTGGCTGGTCTGCTTTAGGAGATTTGTCTCTCTCTTTCTAGATGGGAATGAGCAGTTGGGAGACAAGTGAGGAAAGAGGAAAGGAGCGTAAATAGCGAGCAAATGTTAGATTTCTGTTTATGAAAAGGCGGTTTCATAAGTTGGTAGCAATTTAAACGGTACTCTTAATAAAACACAGACTCTCAGAAAGGCCAGTTAAATTCTGTGCTGTACATGGATTTGCAGGATCTGAGATGGATGAGATCTCTGCTCTGCTTTCACGAGAAACAATTTACTTACAGGGTGAGGCTGTCAGACCTGCATGAACACTGCCTAACCTGCCAGGTCGGCAGAATAAGCTTTTGTTTGGTTTTAATTTCTACCTTCTTCTTTCAGCTGAAGTGGCCCTGCTTGAGCCGCGAGCTTTGTTCTGAGAAGTATTAGACGCTCAAAGGACAGGCTCTGTTCTTGCCTGCCAGCTCGTCCTGACTGGTGCTGCATGTCTTTGGCAGTGAGCTGTGTGGGATGGCTTGGAGCAGGAATGAGTACTGCAAAGGTGTTTTTGCTTGAACCTCTACAGAGAATCAAAGCCTCATTTCTCTCTTTAGCTGGGAATTGGTTTGGGGAGTAGAATCACACTGCTGCCAAAGTAGCTCATGCTGTCTTTAGGATTATCCTGGCCGCTGCAGCTTGGACTCCCCACTCCCATTGTTCCAGTTACTCAAGTGAGTGACGCTTGGTCTTATTTAAAATTTGTAATTGTAGTTGCTTTTTCTTTTCTGCTTGCTAAGCTAATGAGGTGATCAAAGAGAGAGGAGGGAGGATCCACTGGAACAGTCAGAGATCTTTCATGGCATTGCCAGAATACCAGAACTCAACCTGGTCTGGCTTGTGGCATCATTTTTGACCAGGAGAGATCAAACACCACGAGCTTTGCATCTACTGTCTGTAGGAAATTGTTTCTGTTCCACTGGAGCCTATGGCTCAGAAATAATGACCTGGTGAGAGGCACAACAAAAGACTGCATGGAAAGGTCATGATAACAATTACAGGAGAGTAATAAAAACAATTAAGTATTCACAGCAGCTTATTCCTTTGTTAAGGTGGAGATATCCCATTTTAGAGAGAAGCAGAGGTCATGCTATAGGAAGATGATGAGCATATTTGATGCGGCAGGTGATGGATTCTCTGACCTGAGCAGCGTGAGTGTCCTTTTTGTCTGTGTTCAGGGCGATGCAGGAGCAGGAATCATCATAGATTATGAAGAAGCCTTCCCTTACACCTGCTTTGAAGGCTGTGAGGCAAGAAGCTGCAGGACTTACTCATGCTGTGGAGGTGAAGCGAGCATCTGTGCCAAATCCCTGTGGTGGTACCAGTCCTCTAGGGAGAGAGAGCAGCAGCAGCATGCCGGAGCTTTCAGCATCCTTAGTGTAAAGATGCACATCCTTTGTGGCTTCGACATCTGATTCTGCCGCTGCGATGCCTCTCCATTCCTGGGCTGAATCTAGTGGGTTGGGAACATTCCTAACACCAGAGGCTTTATCTGCCGCTCTGCAGGCTTGTTCTTTCGTCTCTGCCAAAGGTTTGTAGCCTGCATCCTCTGCTATGCAAAGGCAATGTTTTGCTGCCAAGGTGATAGTGTAACTGAGATTTAAGGCCTGTGTGTGTGCAAAACCCTGCAGTGTTTGAAATGGAAGTAGAAACAGTCATCCTCAATCTGTTTTTTTGTATGATTCACAAGAGGACTTCTGGGCCTGGAGAAGAAAACGCGTATCCCGTGCCAATAGGTAAATGTTCCAATGCTTGCTGGTGCGTTAACAGTATTTTCAGTGCAGGATTGATACCAAAGCATTGGGTGAGTGTGTATGCACGTCCCATCAGCTTTATCAATGACAGTGTTGTTGCCGTTGGAATGGGTGAGGAGGCAGGCTCAGTTAAGTGCCTTGCACATTTGAGTCAGCGGCAGAGCTGGAAATAGGACCCTGGCGCCTTGGCTCTCAATCCGCTGCTAATCACAGCACCGGAGGTGAAGTGAAAGCCTTCTCCAATCTTCTACTGCTAGTGCCCAGGGCTGGGAGGCGCGTCTCCTCCCTCTTGGAGCGGCTGGAGCGGAGATACGGATGGAGGGCTGTCAGCGCTGTCTGGGGCTGGAGAAGAGCCTCGTGCTGCTTGTCTAGGATGCTGTGTGGATGTCGGCTGCTCTTGCTGAGTTGAAGGGGCTGGGGTAATACTCTGCTATTAACCCCAGACTGCTTTTGTTTAGTCCTCTGATTCTATCAGAAAGCAGTGTGTTTTGCTCCCTTTTTGTTGTCAGTGGTGGTGGGTTTTTTGTTTAGCAGCAATTTTGCCTTTGTTGCCAAAGCTGAAAGTAGGGCTGTGCCTAGCGAGGAAGTGTAATTAAAGTTTGCACAGACAAAGGCGTTTGGTGACGAGATGCAGTGTTGCTGAATCCACAAGGGGCACAATTAACTGATAAGAGTAAACTAATTGTTATTCATATTAAATTAGGGCACAGGTGATTTGGAAAATCTATAGACACTCCCATATGCTTTGCGATTTTGCATTGCAGATTATGGTTTTATAAGGCCCTTCTGGGATTTGGATTATAGAGGCAAAGTGTGGAGCTGTATCTAAACTGAACATACTCTTTCCTGATTAACTACATGATAAAAACATAAATGTGCACATCAGAGGATTTATCACTGTGTTTGCATACTGATTTTTCTTTTCCAGGCGTGAACACAACAGGTTTTAATAGATCCAAGTGATCCTGTTTAGTGGCAGCTGGGTAAACCCAGACAAGGTGACGTGATTCCCACGTTGTCATGTAATAGTTTTGAGATGGGGTTAATAGCAGAGAATGGGCATATGGCAGGGACATGACTGCCACAGGAGTGGTAGGAGGTGTTGAGATATTGGCTGCTGGTTCTTTTGTGCTATGCTGTCGTAGCCTGAATATTTGTAGGGAAGAGGCAGCAGGGCCTGGCTAACCCTGGCAGGGTGAGGTGAGGCTGCGAAGAGGTGCAGTTTGCCCAGGCACCGCATGGGAACAGCAGGCTACTTGAGCTTTTGGAGCAATTCTACATCAGGCTCTGTTGGTTTAAAAGAGCTCTGAAATGAATATTTATAAACGGGACACGAAAAAAAGAGTCTAAATTGCTTGTGTGATCTTGGGACATGTGAGATATTATGATTATTTATGCGCTTCTATGTCTCGCTTTATCAGTTCGTTGTGTTGCAATCCCAGAGTGTCACAAGCTGCTCTTGAAGGAGGTTCTCTCTCAGCAAGATGCAAAGCTGCCTGGCAACGCAGTGGCAGAAGATGTGGGGACATCAGAGGAGGAAATGGGGCAGAGCATGTGTCAATAGCACAGCTGAAGTATTGAGGCAAGCCTGTGGATTGGACTTGCTGATAAGTCTCCCGAGCCCTACGGACAGAAAGGGCCTGTGGCTTCTGTCATCTGGAATTCCCCGTTTGGGGTTGTCTCACTTAAGAGCCAGCAGTAATTCCAGGGATGTCTGCGTGTTCTTCCTTCCTCTCCTCTCTTCTGGTCTCAAGCTTTGGCATCCAGAGCAGAGACAAGAGTTTCTGACCTGTATGATGGGTCTGTGGAGGGTTGGGCTTAATTACAAAGCAATGTGGAGAGAGCTGGATCGCTGTTTATGTTTGTTTGCTAAGAGGGTGCTTCCCAATAAATTAAAATCCCTCAGAGGACAGTTTGGATGTATGTGATTTAGCACCGTCTGGGTTGCGCTAGTCTCTGAACAATCTCTGCCTTGGATTCTGGCCAAGATAATGATCGGAGAAAGGCTGTAGCTGGACAAGGAGTCTAGGGGTTATTGAATCACTCCTGCTTACTCCCAGCAATGTGCTAAACCATTTCCTTTTAGATGTTCCCCTGAGTTGTGTTAACCTGTGNCCTTGGATTCTGGCCAAGATAACGATCGGAGAAAGGCTGTAGCTGGACAAGGAGTCTAGGGGTTATTGAATCACTCCTGCTTACTCCCAGCAATGTGCTAAACCATTTCCTTTTAGATGTTCCCCTGAGTTGTGTTAACCTGTGATGGGTCTTTAGGCCATGAAGAGTTTCTTCCAAGATGTTAAGAAGCACCACTGTCCAAGGGAAGCTCCGTGCAAAGTGTGGCTCTCCTTTCCTGGGCTCTGAACTGACGCAGGCTCTGTCTCTCTCAGCAGTGCAGAGAAGAGGGGTCTTGCGTTAGGCTGAGGTGCCTTTACTGGAGGAAATCCCAGTGGCAAAATGCCAGGCTAGGTCTTAACTTGTTTGCCAATTTGAAGAGGAGAGCACCACCTGCTGATACATCACCACAGCTTTTCTTTTGGTCACCCCAACACTTGCTCTGATCCACTCCTAAATGTGTTTCGCATATATCTGTAAAGCATCCTGAGGGCATGCTGAATCCACACGTCAGGGTGTATACGTGACCTCCGTGCACATACAGAGCCTTGACGGGGTGAAACAGCTCCTGACAGGCAGTGCTGCCAGGGAAGAGAGCATCTCCCTGTTTTGGCTTCAAGGTGAAGATGGGCTGTACTCAGGGAACGGTTTTCCTCCAAAGATCCTTTTGGATATTCATCATATCAGGTGGATCAGTGCCGCGCTTGTCTTCCAGAGCCTGTTGTTGGTCTCCAGTTTCTTGCATCTGTCTGAGGGCGCTGCCCAGCTGGGATGTGCTGAGTGTTCTGTGCCTGCCCGCTGCTCACTCGAAGGCTGGTTGCAGAAGTTAAGGTGGGTGATGAGGAAGCTTCTCTGATAACTTGTGTAGGTGAAGCCCATGAGATAGACATTTGAGTGGAACATAAGGAGATTTTGGATGGGATAACGGCTTTTATTGTTGCTTGCTGTACCTTTACCAGAAGAAAAAAGAAACCTGGGTTTCAGAGTAGATTTGTCACAGAATTATCCGCTGGTTTCCCCCCCAGTGAAGCCCAACAGACTAAAAGGCTGTAATTTCTCCCTGTAGCACAGCAACAAGGGCAATAGTTGCTGGAAATGGTCTGTGCAAATAACCGAACGTGTTGCTCCACTCCATAAGAAGCTTATGCTCTGCTTGAAAACCTGTGGCCTCTGTTTGGCCCNACAGACTAAAAGGCTGGTAATTTCTCCCTGTAGCACAGCAACAAGGGCAATAGTTGCTGGAAATGGTCTGTGCAAATAACCGAACGTGTTGCTCCACTCCATAAGAAGCTTATGCTCTGCTTGAAAACCTGTGGCCTCTGTTTGGCCCTTGAAGAATAATAACTGGCCTAGTGGGTGCTTGCTGGAGGATCGGTTTGCCCAGTATGCACATGTCAACCAAAGTAGGAGCAAAGATCTGTTCCAGAGAGCAGGGCGGACAGTGGTGCTTAAAGGGAGCATCATAAATAGGTTGAGGGATTGTGTTGCATGGGGAGTGGTTAGTTTGATTTGTGCTTATGAGCAGCAACTGCTCAGCCCTTCTGTGGGAAGAAGGGGAATTGTCTGCGGTTGGCAAAGGGGCCGAATGAGGGTTTTTTTCTCCGCAGCTCCTCCCAGAGCCTAGGGTCCCTCCCATCTGCATGACACGGTAAGTCAGACTATCAAATGAGGTTCTCCCTTCCTAATGTCAGGTTTGGCTCTGAACAGCTCAGGCACATCATTTCAAAAATTGGCCCGTCTCTTTCCTCATCCCGTTTCTGTAGATAGTCATATCTCAGGTCTGGCACCACGAGGTGGTAATAATCTGAAGCCCAGCCTACGGGCTGAGGAAACTCCTGGAAAGCCTGGGGTGAGGTAGTTCCCCTGTTCAGACTGCCTGCGGCCTGAAAACAAGACAGCGCTGCTGGAGGGAGTGAAGCTGTGATTGGGGTAGCGGGGAAGGCTGCCAGCCAGGTTAGATGGAAACGTGGACTGCATCAGCCCTTGTGTTGCTCCAGCTGCTGCGCTGCTCCCTCCCAGCAGGCCAGCACTGTGCTTATACGTGCACCGCTGAAACGTACCCTGCTATTTGCTGAATATTTGCCCTCGTGCTCTTCCCTTTGTCCTGTGCTGCCTCGGCTAATGAGGTTGCTGTTTAGCTGGAGAAGGGTCTGCTCGTGTTTGTGCCTGGCGGCAGCGGGTTCCACGCAGAGATCCTCCTGACAGTGCCAGATGGTGAGCTGCAAGAGCGGGGAAGAGGGGGAAAGGGAGCTGCAGCTCTGTCTCCTCCTGGGAAAAAAGCCTGGTGCAAGTGTGCCTGCCCTGATTCTGCTGCTGCGTGGCTTTGGGGTCTGGAAGCGAGAGACAGAGTACGGTCAAGGAGTAGGCCTCCAGACAGCTAGGGCAGGCAGAGCGTGACACGCTGTGAGCATCTAGCTTAGGTTCCCTTGTGCCTCCAGTCCTGTGGTAATAAACCTTACATAAATCTAGCCAGAAGCACAGCATTAATATTTAAAAAATGACATTTAACATATTGAATATATGTTACATTCTCCAGAAGAATATGTGTGTGTGCGCGTGCACACACTTGAGGCTTTGTTTTCCTTTTATAGTGGATTGTTTGCATGTATGTATTTTACTCGGGGTATTTTGTGCTATAATAAGAAATGGGAGGAAGCGGGAAAATACTGCTCTGTTTATATACACTGCTGTCAACAGTGATGCTGCGTGTTTCAGATTTGCATCCTCTGTGAAGCCCTCTGGATTCCAAGCAAACAACACCCTTCCCTCCTTTATCCAGAGATCCTTTGGGAGGATAGCCTGAGCCTCTCCTGCCATGCCCCTCTTGCTGGCAGACTTGCCCTCTCCTGGAATTTGGCGCTGGTGAATGTGGCACACTCCGTACCCAGCATGCAAACAAGTTGATACGCTAAGGTTCAAAGGGACAACCTTCGGAAATGTCAGAGCAGAGTCTGTGCACCATTGTTGTGCTGCTCTGATCACAAAAAGGAGCTCTGAGCAAGTCAGACTGTAATTTTCAGTCCGTGGGGCAGGGGTGCATGGGAAGGACGCAGCAATGCCTCTCTGTATGTGTCTATGAGCTTCTTTGACACTTTTCCCAACGCCCTTCATCTTTGTGAGTCTTCGCAGACACTGATGCGGGACAGAGCCTGAAATGTTGCTGCTCACCCATAATTTTTATAAATCTCAGGTGTAGCACATCTCCATTCCCTCCTCCCTGAGTTTTTATGCGTTTAGGTTTTGTGGCAGCAGTGGTTTTATGTTTCCTTTCCCTTGTTTTCCCCTCTCTCACCCAGCCCTGAGATAGTCAATGAATGTGCCCTTTCTTATCTCTTGATATAGGCCTCAAGGGACAGTTCCTTCCTATCCATTTCCTGAATGCCATAACAGCAGGTAGCCTGGGACATGCTGGAAAAGTGCTGAGGCTGAACCCACCCTTTTCACAGAAGTGGACATTGTGCATTTTTAATAGACATGGAGTTCAGTGAAACCCTTAGTACATTGGCACAAAATTCCCAGACACGTAGTCTTTGGAGCTGATCTCTCCCTAGGTACCTTGCAGAAAATGAGACCAAGGACAAAAAGAGGCCATATTCCCTTTGATTGCAAGAACTGCCTTGTTTTGCAGAGGAGGTGGCTGAGCAGAAGGTAGCCCGGCTCTGCACTCTCTTTAGCTGTGCGTGAAGGATTCTGGATTGGCAGTCCTTGTTCATCCTTGCTCACCCGCAGAGCACGTGCAGCATGAGAGGAGAGGCTGTTAGGAAGCACCTTCCTTCAAGCATCACCCTCCGTGGACAGTAGTTCAGCACTGGCCTGGAGGCATCTCCCTGGTTTGTCCAGCGCAGGCCTTGCCAGTCTCAGCAAAGCTCACTTCCACCTGAGCAGTGTCCTGGGGCCGTGTGTGGAGTCCTCCAGCTTGCTTCAGTTCAGGAGGGAAGAGTATGGGGGCCGTTGTCCATGGTGCTGTGATGGTGCAGTTAGTATCCGTCAGTGTGCCTTGATGCTTGCTAGTTTGTGGGTAATGCTTTGACTTCCAAGCTACATAGCAGACATCTCTGCTCCCAGGTACCCCTCGAGATCCACAGGTTAAAACTGGAGTCTGAATGCTATAGGCTCAAAACTAAAAACCTGGTGAAAATGATGGGAGTCACTGGTGAAGATCACTGGGATTGCTCCACGATATGGACCTCAGCTCCCTGACTACTGAAGCTTTTCACAGTAACTGGAGGGTTGTGGTTTTTAATTTATTGTTCCTTTTTTGGTAAAGCTTAAGTAAATCTCCCTACACCTCCAGGTTACCATGGCACTGTAACTTCACAAGATCTGGAATAGAGGGTGTAACAAGGGAGTAGCTGTAGCTGTGGGTCTGTGCATGTCCACTGTGGAACACGTAGCCAGGAAGAGATGGTGGTATATGGAGGGGGTTCATCTGGCTGGAGGCAGGCGAGCAGGCAGCAGGAGCAGGACAGGTAAAAGGTAACTCGCCCCCAGTCTCAGGACTGACTTTTGGCTCATGTTAAACTGTCCAGCTGCGAGCGTGGCATTCGGAGACATACGTACTGTGGTGTTCAGCCATCTCAGAGAAATCTGCTGCTGAGCATGAGTCAGCCCTGCCTGGGTTAACTATTAAAAGGCAGTATCAGGAGATAAGGTCTTTACTCTGCTCCCAGCCCCTTCAAACCCTGCGTCCCCCAGGTGGTCACTATGAAGGAAAGGAGTGTCTCTAGGGTCCTGCTGCGGTGTTAGAGGTCACAAGTGTCCTGACTGCCCACTGGGCTTGGTACAGTTGCCCCCAGATTAGGGGCAGCCCTAGTCCCATCAGAGCCTCCTTCCTGTGGGCGAAGTGTGTTCCTGCTGTCCTTTGCCCAGTGCCGGGGCCCTGAGTCAGCTGCCAGGGTGGACGTGGCGGGTACCTTGCTGTTTGGGTAGGGATGGTTGAGTGGGGCCATGGAAAGACGTGGTGCTAGATAGAAGGGAAGTTGCATGAGATCTACCCTACTGCTTGCAAAGCCCAAGGGGACTCAGCTGGGGAGCTGTCAGTCCGGGCATGGAGGCATGCATGACGAGACGTGGAGGGTGCTTCCACGGAAGTGTGCGTGCAGAAAGTGAAGCAGAGCTCAGCCTGCCTTCTGAGAGGCTGGTGGGGAGCCTTGCTTTCCACCCAGCATGTGGTCATTGCTTGCTCTCAGAGAGGTGCTGAGCCTCCCCACCAGCAAGACCCTTCCCTCGTGCCCGACCCTTCCTAGCCTCACACTTTCTGTTTGCCTGCTGAGCTGGGAGAGCGTCTCCCATAGCCTGTGGCCGCAAACTCAGTGGGTGATGCCGTGGAGTGAGGGGAGCAGGAACCAATTCCTTAAGGGGCCATCTCAGAGCCTTCCGTGGCTTTTCCTCCCGTCGACGGGAGAAGTGCCCCTGCCTAAGTGCAATAAATTGGTACAGACCATTAGCAGCGCAGGTCCTCCTCTGGTAGGGGGGAGGGAAGGGACGGTCGGCACTGCTCTGGATACAAAGCAGCCACGCTCTGGCTCCTTCCTCCCGCACCCTGTTGGCCTCCTCCTCCTCCCTGTTTGCACGCTCCCTCCCTCCCTCTTTCACTCTCTTTCTTTCCCTTAACGCCACGCTGCAGAAAGGCAGACCTGGGGAACCGGAGGTCCAGAGGCAGTGGAGGAGGAAGGAGCTCTCCAATGCTGTTTCTTTGCGAGTGAAGCGGGGAGGCAGAGAAGCAATGAAGGAGTGTCTTGATCACTGCCTGGATTAAGAAAGAATACATTAAAAAAAAAAAATCTGGACCCAACAAACGAGGAAAAAGGGAGGAGAGAAGGAGGAGGAGGAGGTTGCTGGGGGGAGCCCGCTCTGGTGGGTGAACAGCCGTTTTGAATCGTGCCTCTGTTCCCAGGGATTAAAGCATGAATGGGAGCAGCTTCCCAGCCACGGTGGAGAGAGAAGGCGGTTCAGGCTGTGGGAATAAGGTAACTCTTGCCTCTTGCAGGCATTGCATGGCTGAGCTGAGCAGGACAGAGATCCTTTATGCACAGGGCTGCATGTGTGTGCATGTGTGTATGCAGCGGGCAGGGAGTGGGAGGAAGCAGGGAAGACTAAAAGCGGTTTTTCTACCCCTCCCAGTGTATTTAAAGGATGCAGAATGGATCCCAGGGGCTGCAGTGCTGAAGATCACTTTGCCCCCCCCTTCTCAGGCTGGGTGTCTGAGGATGCCAAGCTGCTTTGCCTGGGGAAGGCTGGCTGGGTTATGGGGAAATATGCCCGTGTTTCGCCTCCAGGAGCACTGTTCTCCCAGCCTTGCACTCCCAGACCTGCACCTGCTTTGGGGCTCCCCTCGTGGGCTTGCGTGCGGCTCTCGGGGAAGCTGCGTGTGTGGAGACTACAATGGCCCCGCGCCCTTCCAGCCCACCAGTGCATCCGCGCAGAAAGACGGGAGGGAGGTGAGGGGCGACTGAGAGAGTTGCTTTTCTCTTCCCTTGGTCATCCTCTGTCTTTTCTTTGCACCAGAAAGGGATGGGACTTAGGAGGAGGGGGAGCTGAAATCCCTTTCATTTGTGCCAGCAGTGGTGAGAGCCAACTTTGAGGCTGCTTAAAGGGAAAATGTTTCTGAGTGCTACCTTTTGGAGGAAGAGGAGATGGCTGAGTGATGCTTTGCCATCTGAGGAGTGACCTCTGTGTCATGTTAAGTTGTGGGAGTGGGTGGGGATGAAAAACAGTGATTATGAGCGAGAAAGTCCATGATGACCAATGAAGCTGTCCGCAAAGAATGCTTTCCTTTTCCCCGCTTGGCCTTTCTCTGACTCGATTCCTGGGTCTCTAACCCTGAAAGTCCTAATTTCACTCAGTCAGACCAGAAAGTGCGACTTCAAATAGTATTGGGAGATGGCGTAGCCCAGATGTTTGGGAGAGCACTGAGGAGAAACTGATGTTTACTGCTGTGAAGCCCATATCCAGTGAATCCCAGCAAGTAAAGGTCTTGGCTGGGTGTCTCTCAATGTCTTTGGCAGGATCTTGCTGCTGCAATATCCATTTGTTCTGTACTGTCCGTCAGATACCACCCCCTCCCCTTGCCTTCAGGGGCTTCTTGATGGGTCTTGGCATGGGATTAGGAAGCATTTACTTTGGTTACTTAGATAGTGATGTGTCACAGAAGTCCCCGCTTATGTGCACAAAGAACAGAAAGTCATGAGTCCCAGTGTGCCGCCAATTGACGTAAGAGCTTGTATACACATCTAAGGAGCTTACGGTCCAGTGTTTGTTATGGACTGAAAGAGACTATGCAGTCTGTTGCATAGGTCTGGATGTGTTTGTCTAAATAGTTAGTGTCCCTGAACATCTACAATGAGGTGTCACCAGCTTGTGTAAATGAGTGAGGCTGGGTGTGTTTGTGCATGCACACACATATGGAAGAAGGGCTGTGTAAATGTACAGTGGAGCTTCAAGCCATTCTTCGGTTTGGTGAGTAATCCTTGCTTATATGAGGAAGTTCTCCTAACTCACCCAAGATATGAGATGCTTGTCTTGTTTGTGTAATTAGTACTTCTCTGTACACAGATCTCCAGTGTGAATGAATTGACCGAGATTTGGCTAGAAGGTTACAGTGGTCAGGATTGCTTGGGTTACCTCACAGTGTTGGAGTCGAAAAGGTGTGGGGAAATGGAGGCACTTGGGAAAAGAGGGTAAAATATCTTTTCCGTACGTAGCATGCAACTCTGTTTTCTGTGCCAGCTTCAAAGCTTTGGGGAATATGGAAGATGTTCTGGTGAAGGAACTGAATAATTAGACAGTGGAAAAGAAGGATATTTCTCCCAGGAGGGTCAATTCTGTGACAGGCACCAAGAGCTTTGGAAATGGCCAAAGCCAGCAGGACAGTGGGTGCTACTAGAATGGGAAGGTAGCTGACCGATAATTTTATTTTCCTGGTTGAAAATGTATGGGTGTATGAAACACAGAGGAAGAAAAATGAAGTCGGTGATGTTGGCTCTGAGTACTTTCCCATTTCATGCAGCTGAGTTATAAATCCCTCCCTGCACCCCCCACAGCCATTCCCAGTGAAACGCTGTCGGCTTCTGCGGAGCACCGTGAACTTGGAGTTGTTAGCAACGCAGTAACAACTTTAAAGAGAGCTGGCTCCCTCCGAGCCTGGCTGACCTAAGGAAAGTGCAAAAGAGATCCAACTCTCATGTCATTTTAGTTCTCTAGGACAGCAAAGTGAGAGGGCATCCGTAAAAAAGGGTGGGAGAGGTTTCCCACTTCTTAGTTGGCATCCCAGAGTTTCCTGGCCTGTCAAGGTGGGCCATAGTGGAGAGTGAATGCAAAGGAGGGGATAGCGCCCCAACCCTAGGAAGGGACTGTCACCTTGTATGTATCACAGGCCTGATGCAGGGCCACTGGGGTCAGAGATCCTGTTCTCCTATGGCTTTGTCCTCATCGGGGCAGTGTCTCACAGAGCTCCAGACACCTACAGTGATGCCTGGATTTGCTCTCCTTCCTCCCTCGACATGTAGTATTCTGTGTCTTTCTGGTTTTTGCTCTGCAATCGTGCACCTTCTGAGGCAAGAAGAGCAGCGAGTGCCTCCAGTGTGCAGGGCCTTGTTGGTTTTTAGCACGCGCACAAACGCTGCCTGTTTCTGGCAAACAATTGCTGTAGCTGAAAGATCTGGCCTGAGCCGACTAAGGAATCTTCCACTAACAAAGTGTGAGCAAGCGCTCTCCCCTTGTGCGAAGCTGGCTGCTCAATGTCAAAATAATGCTTTCTGAAAGGAAAGCAGTGTATCTGCCCTT
Organism: Steatornis caripensis; assembly: GCA_013398225.1. Taxonomy (NCBI): domain Eukaryota; kingdom Metazoa; phylum Chordata; class Aves; order Caprimulgiformes; family Steatornithidae; genus Steatornis; species Steatornis caripensis. The sequence continues at coordinate 101,550 of VZSC01005217.1, forward strand.
TTAATCTTTTCCAGCACCCTCATGTTGCAACAGCAGAAGCCTTGGAAGTGAAAAGAACTGTCTTTTAAGGGACACTAGAGCAAATGTTGCAATTCATTTTTTAGTGTTTCTTGGAGACTTGCCTTTTGCAATGCCTTTGCTCTCTCTTGCCCTTGTTCTGTTTCTACCAGCTCAAAAAAAAAGTTGTCTCAATGTAGTTTTTTCTTCTTCAAATGAAACCCAGTGGACAGATTTTAATCCGTAGGAAGAGAGCATATGGTCCTTTCTTGCATCACGGTGCATTTTGTCTTGCAGGGTTGAGCAGCGCCAGAGGCTGCCTGGCTTCCAAGGCCACTTTTCTTACAGGTTTACCAGCAAGATCTCTGACTCTGGGGCTGCAGCAGGCCTTGATCGGAATCTTTCTCTGTGGATGATGCCCTCTGTGGCTTTCTTGCCCTCCACTTTTTCTGCGGCCCTCCATTGCATGTGGTAGCCTTGAAAATTTACGTGGGATGTAGCTGTAAGTCTTGTTTGGGTGTATGGCTGGAGGTGCATTTGGTGTGCCTTCAGCTCTCCTGGAGGCAGAACATCTTCTGGAAGCAATGTCATTGGAAGGGCCCTCTGCAGTGTCTTTTTCATGGTTCCTTATTCTCTGTAACATGTTGTCTTTTATGCTTTGCTTGTGGAGGTCCTGAATCGGTTACCTACCAATGTTTTGCTTCCCTGGTGGCAAGAAGAGTGATCTTTGCCAAGCACAAGGTCTAAAGAGTGAGGATAGATTCTCCCTTTTTCTCCTGTGAGCCCCAACTGTTTGTGTTTGGGTTGGCAAGTTGTCATCAGGGCTGGATTCACCTTCAGAAGCTAATAAGGGCTTTGCTGAGTGGAGATCACAGGGTGTGGCCCATAATTAATCTTCATATCCTGATCTAGACACGTGGACCACCCCCAAGTGCTCTAAGTAATACAGCGTATTAGTCACTATTGAATATATCCTCCTACATTTTTAAATGGGAACTCCATGCCTCCAGGGAACGGAGGCACTGAGAGATTGAGAAAATAACTGAGAACAATTCACTGTGCTAGGGAGCAGATCCCAGTGTGTTGCGGTGCTCGTGGTTTTGTCCCACAAATGTAGCCAGTTCCGTCGTCCTCCTGCTCTTGACCCTCTCCGTCTGTGGATACGTTAGTTGTACCAGGTGGCACTTTCCAAGGCACATTGTTCACAGGCTCATAAAATGACTCCTGGCCAGCATAGATACCTATAGTGTGCCTGGAGCACACTTGCACGGGCAGCTTTGCACACCTATGTTTTCCATCCTGGCCTGCGTACACAAGTGCGTGTTCTTCCCCTTGTACAGCTGTGTGCAGATGCACACATACTCTCTGTTTCTGTCTGAGAAAGGCCCTGTCCTGCCCAGAGCCTTTAAGTAATTTGCCAGCTGCAGTGGTACCTCAGAAATCCCTGCAGCTATCCTATCTGTGGGGAACACAATGTGATATGCTTGCCAGTGACAGCCGAATAAATAGATCTCCCTCCTGCCTGGATCTGAGCTGTTTTCCTAAAGACGGAACAAGAGTTAAGCTTCTGTATAAGGTTTCCTATGCTTCTTGTGCTGTTCTTTAAGGTCAGGTGATGTATTGGCTCTCAAAGGGTGTGTTAATGCATTGGTCGCTGCTGGCCCAGCTCCAGCCTGTACGCTGCCCTGGAATGCTCTTTATTGTTAGCGCCTGAGACGTGGTTTGGTGCTCCAGAGTCCTCGGTGCTGTGAACATCCAGTCTCTGCACTGGAGCATAGCATGTAAGTAAACAGGATGGACAGAGAAAATAGTGCATGCTTGGTTTTGATGGAAGTGTAGCCAAATGCTGGCAAGGGAAAGGTGATTGGCCTGTGATCATGTAGGGAGTCCTCTCACAAAGATATAGGAACCCAGAGAAGAAATTCTGCCAGTTAGAATGGAACAATCTTCAGAAAGGCATTGAAAAACCCGTCTCTGAAACCTCTGGGAAGGGGATTTACATCTTCACATTGTGATTGAGAATTCTCTCTGTTCAGCTCCGGGCTGTTGCAAAGACATGGGTGCACTGCAGAGCCCACAGAAGAGAGATGTCCGCTGATCCCCGAGTTCCTTCCACAGTGTCTACTGGAGACTGGCTATCCTCTCCGAAATAACAACAGCTGGTGCCCTGCTAATGCAATGAGGAAAGCAGAGTTCAGGCTCTGTTGTCCCATTCGAGCCTTGTGTGCTCTAGACAGGTGGGCTGAGTTGTCAGAAAAAATTTGCTCTTCTGCACTGTCTGCCACCCTGTCAAAGCCCAGTGCACAGGGAATTGAAAGCTGTAGCTCAGAGAACAAAGTCTGCTCACCCCCCAGAAAGGTGGCAAACCCTTTGCTTAAGTGTACTGAAGATGGAGGTGTCTGCTTGTGTAAGTTCAGCTGTACAATAAAGAGAAGTGGGCATTTCCAGGGTGCAGCTCATCTTATCTGAAGGCATTCGTCTAAAACATGCCAAATGAATTCTCCCTGTTGATTGCAGAAAGAGTCTAGACAGCAAGCTCTGCTGTGGGGATGTACACCTGTGGCACTGCAGGAAGCCGGGGTGGCTGTCTCCCACCCCAGACCCCTGCGGATGGCGACTGCAAGGCCAGTGCAGCTCCGATCTGACCTTTCGTGAGTGGGGATTCATCTGGAGCCATGTGTCCACAACTGCAGCCGTGGCACAAAGATCTCCGCGCAGCCGGCTGCAAGGTCTCACTCCTCCAGCCTCATGAATGCCACCGCATTATGTTGTGTGGGTGGGAGAGCCCCAGTTTCTCCAGTGCTGCAGCTCGCTGGGGGCCAGAGCTCGTGGAAAATGAGACATGCTTCGCTTTCTGACAGGAGAAAGGGGCTTGGGATTTGTCTCAGCTGCTTTGCTGGATGTCATTCTTAAATGCCCTAGCAGAGTTTCTTCCTCATATTCAGCACTGAACGACAAAAGAAGGCTAGTCCAGAAGAAATACTTTGACTCGTCTTCACCTTCCATTCAGCTGGTAAGTGACCAGGAGCAACAGGATGGATGCTGAGGCTCTGCTCTGGATTTCATGAATAGATGAATGTAGAGACACAAGTGGGGATTTTGAGGGGATTTGGAAGCTTGCTCCAGGATTTGTCTGGCACGCAAAGCATTTATAATACTTCCAGCACGATCATAACATAATGCCAGCGTGATTCGGGGCACACTCCAGCTCTCAGTGAATAAAAAGCATAACTCCTACCACTATTAGTAGGAGAGGGATCCCACTTTTGGAAAGTTGTGAATAGCCCATGCTCTTCACTTGTGCTGGTGGCACAACGCGAGGGCAAAGATGCTTTTGTGTGCTGCTGTGAATGAGTGGGTCTGGTTGCATATGTGTGTGGGTGCTGAGCAAGCTGCACAAGTAACGCTGCCTCAGAGCAGCGCACCGTTGCCTTTTACAGAGAAATGCAGTATGACAGCGGAGTGGATGCCTGGGTTACCTCCCCCTGGGCTTATCTATAAATACTACCTTGGTGCTAAAGCGTTCTGGCTAAACTCCTTAGATCTTGTGCTTTGTTTTTCCATCTGTTTAGCAGCTTCTAAAGCTAAAGAAGAAATGTGTACCAACGCATTTCTCTTAACACAGGTGGCCCAGTGAGGGCCAAGACTATATTTACTGGAGGCTGCATGGGAAAGTCCTTGGGGGAGTTCGGCTTCTCAGGGAATGAGCGAAAGCCAGCAAATGCTGGAGAACAACATTGCCCATGCCACACAGGACCGGACTAGATGATTTTCTATGATTATTCCATCTGAATCCCATAGATCGTGGCACGGAGAGTAAACTTGGAACTGTGCTGAGACACCAGTGGCCCTGCAGTGCTTCTGGCTAGTGCATCCAAGTGAGCTTTTCCAGTTTCAGCTCGTTTTCCCCACACAACCACAAACACACAGTGCCACCTTTGTACTGATGCAACAGCCCTACGGTAGGAATTAGTACTGTGGGAACTACTGTCCCAAGGCCTTCAGCCCACCCCCACACAAGAGAAGCACATACAGAAAAGCCTTCCAGAAATGCTACTCCTTTGCTGATGACAGGCACGGCTGGCTGGCTGGGCAGGGACAGCGAGAAGGATGCAGGAGGAAACATGTATGTGTTGATCAGGGGTGATGGTGAAAGAAATTTATAGTGTTTCATTTGGCGTAGGAGCCATCATCCAACCGAGGGCAGCTATTACGTTGTCCTGAGCAGTCCAGCACTGCCACATTCAGATTCAAACTTGTTGGAAGGGAAGCATAACTTTGCTATTTTGTGTGAGCCCCTGCATGCCTGCCGTAGCTAGATGCGTGCCTGGTATGTGAATACCTCTGCAGGGGCCTGTGACAGCGTGCTAGATAAGTCACTGTCCTCCTGTGGGCACCACGTCACTCCCCATGCTGTCCTTGCCCTGCCATCTCTTTGTCCCTGTGAAGAACTCTTAACTGCAAGCCCAAGGGAAAGGATGGAGTTTGTGGAGTGTACAGGAGGTGAGCGATGTTGTGCCATGCCCATTAACGAGGTACATTAACCAGATGACGAGGGAGCGGCCTGACAGGGTTGTTAACTCCTGTCCCTCACTGTAACAAAGCTGTAAAACTCTCCAAAGGGATCAAAGTGAGGGCAGCGCTGCACTCTTCTTGGTTGAGACCAGGCTGAGGAAAGAGCAGCTTTGCAGGAGAAATTTTGTTAGAGACTGGGTGCGGTACCTGGAACCATTTTTGGCTCATGAATAAGTTGATATTTCCTCTGAATAATAGATGCACATGATGGTTGCTGAGAGGCAGATCTGTGAGTGGGCTGCGTCTCTGAAGGATGGAGTGAGACATACGAAGTAAGCTGCAGTCCTGTTCTGAACTGGGAGCTTACTGGATGCTGGAAGCCTGGCAGGACTGTGTGGGCATGACACCTGCATGACCGAGGCAGAGAGGGTGCCTCTTTCGTGTCTCCTGCGATCAGTATATACCACTGCCCAGTCCAGGCTCCGGGGCTGAGGAAGATAAATGTTTGTAATGATATCGTTCATCTGCCTCCATGAGGGGCTTGGTGTGAATGTGCGAGTGGGAGAATGGTGCTGTAATTAAATCCTGTCACAGTTTATGGTGGGAGTCAGCAACCCATGACGTGTGTTGGCCAGGGCAAGTAGGCAAGTTTGGGACAGAACAACGCAAGGCTGGACCCTGAGAGCTGTGGCTTTTTTGGGGAGGCAAGGGCTGTGCTGAGAGGCAGTCTCTTGCTTCCTTGAGAGACAGCTTTCACCTGACTTTCTAGTGGCACGTTTTGCTTCTAATTTGGGACAGGGAAGTATAATCTGGCACAAGCCTGCCACCCTTGAAAGGCTGCCAGCCAGTTTACGACACTCGCTGTCTGCATGCTCCCTACAGCCTCGGTGGGATACAGGAATATTCTGTCCTTCCCATCCTCAGCTCTTGCAGTAGCTGCAGGGATGCAGTGCCCTGGGAGAGGCTGACTTTGGCTTTGTGATGTGGGGTTGTATGGACATTCAGAGGTTTATTCAGATGGGCTGTGATACACTTGGATGAACAGCAGCTGGTTATGGAGATTAGAGCTACAGAAGTCACTACTAATGAATAATTCTTCCAGTGTCTTTCTTGTAAGAGTGGCACATCCACAAGGCGTGACTCTAACATACTAATTTTCAGCGAGTGTGCAGCTCCTGGAATGACCTTCTGTGAGGGTTTGGAAGTATTTATTTCTTTCTGTCAGTTAGACGAGCATAGTTTCTGGCATGATTTTTACCAGGAAAAAACTGCAAGTGCTAAAATTGTGAGCACTGAAAAGACTGGGTGGAATCTGAGTGGTAAGGGTGGGCGCCAGGACAGCTCTACCTCCTTGGGAAGCCGCTGGTGTGCACGTGAGGTGTCTGTACAGTGGTGGGCTCTTCAGGCAGTGGGAAGGATGCTGATAGATTTGTATGTGCTAGCCTGGCCTGAGGAGTGAGATTCAGGCATGGCAGGAGATTCTTAAAAGAGACTGAAGCAATGTGATGAGAGCTCAACTCATTCCTGGGTGGCTGAGTTTGAAGTCACATCTGCCTTAGAGTGAGTTACTCTAAGTTATTAGTTACTTTAGCTCTGAAATTCTCCAAGCGCAAGCAGCCAGTGTTCAGCCAAGAGTATTGAGAAGGGGGACTGGCAGGCGTAACTGTGAATAAAATTACTCTTAAGATGAATCCCTTGGCAGCAAGGTGGAGCTGTCTGGATCCTGGAGGTGTAGATACAGTCTCTGCCTCGAGCCTGGCACACTAGCCTCAGGAAGAAGCAAAAATGGCAATAAAAGGTGCCTTTCCATAAATAAAGCCCAAAGGACAGTAGGAGAGGGAGCTGCCAATCTCTGCCCTTTGTGGAGGAGTAACTGTCCGTGGCATTGTGAGGATACTGGGATTATTTGCACTGTAATCGCGTGAAGAAGTGCTGGGGTCAGGAAAACATTGCACACCATGAGCCTATTGCTGCTGAATACTTTTGGGGTTTCGCACTGGCAGGACATGTATGTGGAAGGGGTGCTTTGACCTGTGGAGCAGGGGGACCTAAGCTGTCTCCCTGCCACTGCTCTGTCCCCTGGCTTTGGGAAATTTGACAGCCGTGAAGCCCCTGGTGGCAAAGGATTTGTTACGATCCTCTGAAGCTGTCACCCCACACATGTACCTCCTTTCTTCCTCCAATTTATCTTTTAATAATGCTGCCAACATTATTTCTCATCTCTGTCTCGTGCGCTCTGTGCTCTGCCTGGCAGTCCTTTTTGTCTCACCCAGGCATCTCATACCGTAACGCTTTAATGGGAAGAGACTCTGGCTGCTGAAGTTAATAACTTATCTGACAGCCTGAGTCATTCCTGTTACAGAGCAAATTGTGAACCATGCAGCAAACCAGGGCTGAGACCCCGGTCTGTGAGGGGAAAGGGGTTGTGGAGTAGGCGAGTGTTCGCGTTCAGGTTGGGATCAGCACACGCACTTCTCCACTGCTGACGCTATGGCGCACTTTCAGCTTCTGCATCTTGGGATGCCTCCCAGAGCAGTGTTGCACTGGGTAGATGTGGGAAAATGGAGGATCAGGGAGTCCAGGGAAAGCTGCTCGAAAGGGAGCCTGCGGAGGAGGCAGAACGAAATGAGGTCTTCACTCTGCACTGAGAAAACCAACACATTCAGAGGGACTGAAAGAGGAAATTCTCTTTTTCTGTCAGCATGACAACAACTTGGAGGAGCAAGCGTACTGAGATGTCCGCACAGACGTGTTACATCGCCCATTTGCACAGCCTGCATTCTGCATTCGTCAGGAAGCCCCAGTCCCTCAAGCTGCAAACAGGCTTTAGGGCCACATGCAGCACTGAGCCCTTCTGAGTCCAGGCAGCACTGGTGTCTCTCTGTCTCAACCATCTCAACTGCTTTGAGTTTAGTAACTCTTGTTTTTAAAAATTAGTCATCTGTAGGAATGACATTGGAAGGACTGACAGTTCCAATCTAATGACAAGGGCTGCTCTTGTGCTTGAAGATACTTATTTAATTAAAAACCGGTGAAATCAACCCGATTAATTAAGTGTTGTACCTTGAGATACAGCCTAGGAAAGTGCAGGTGTGGTCCTAGTCACTTGAGAAAGCTACCAGGCTGCCATCGCTTGGGTTAGACAGGCCTGACGGGAGCATGGTGGGTCTGCGCTGTAGCTCTGTTGATACTCTTCTAACCCTGTTTCCTCCCTGGGCGAGGGATGGCCTGCCTCTCTGTCCCTGCCATGCAAGCTGGTGACAGTCGTAATAATAACGATGTGATTTCCCTGGTTGATTTGAGATGCACCGTAATTACTGCATGATTACAATATTCTTAGAGCAGCCATTACAAAAACCTCCAGTTTCTCAGAGCTCCCCAAGGACTTGTCCTGCTCCTCACCTTGCATGTAAAACCCTGCGAGGAAGTCTGTCTGTCCGTCAGCCGTGTCTGCATCTCTCTTTGTGTCAGGTTACATGTGCATGGTTTCATCCACTTGTAGATTAGAGCTCCCTGGTGCTGAGACGCTCTGCGGACCACAGGGAATATTTCCCTACGTCCCAACTAGTTCGGTGGCAGGATGGTGCTTGGCCGAGCAGGTCATGCTTTTGCAAGTGCTGAAGGTGCTCTTGGAAATGGCAGGGGCTGGTGAGTGGTACGGGGGAGCTGGGCAGCAGGGAGAGCTGCTCGGAGGTGCCTGTCTTCCTGTGAGGGCTGCTGCTTCGCTGCTTTTTTGAGTTGGGCTGTGGAAATGTTGGCTTAATTCTGTCTCCAGCTTTTGCTTGGCTTCTCCATTTCTCATTCATATGGAGAAGATCTGGGCTGGGTTTGGCCCTTGGGTGGTTCTAAAATTAGGAGAAATGACCTTCCCCAGGCACGCACACCAGGCCGTCAGAACGGTGTGAGTTGCGCTTTGCCAGCACCTCAGGCATCAGTGCTTGTGCCATATCTGTATTTAGCTTGTGAGCTACTTGAGCCTTGTTATTCCTGTCCAAAAGTAGGCAGCTATTTTCATCTCACCTCTAGAGCAAGCCGAGGTGCAGGTGAGCCAGAATAACTAAGCCATGGAGGAAGCCAGGGTCAGAACCAGGCTTAGATTGGAAGCTGGAAAAACTGGTAGATTTAGCCTTTGCCTTTCCCCCTAAGAGGCAAACGAAGACCCACGTCCCACCTCCCTGGGCAATGTGGGAGTAGCTCTGGCTTTATTGGATTGGCATATGGGATTTTTATGCTAGTGGAGGAAAAGAAGTAATTTCCTTCCAACTGCCTTTCAAATGGAAGTCAGAATATGGTATTCTGACATGTCAAAGGTTCCCAGGCAGACAAAAGTCTCCGTGTTCACTGTGGAGAAAGGAGGTGAGGAAAGAACAAGTGCATCCCAGGAAGCCCTGTGCGCTTCCTTTCAACAGGCACAGTAGGGTTAGGGACACCCTGCTGAATTTTGGCAGGGAGCAGGAATTGAAGGGAGATGATTTTAAAACGACCTTCCTGTTTCCAAAGAGAAGGTTGTGTAGGTTTGTGGCTGCACTAATGGACTGCAGAACTGCAAGCGGGGATTGATTGTGTTGCAAGCTGCTGAATTATAGTTGGGTGTTTGCTTTATCGTCCCAGATTCCCCCCTTCCCTTTCCATGCTGCAGCATGAAAGAATCGATATTAATCCCTCAGTCCCATTAGTGACTTTTACAGAGGCCACAGGCTGTCAGGCTCTCTGTGCCCTCTTTGACCACCCAGCTCTGAGCAGGGCTTAGGAGTTGAGCTTCACGTCTTTAAAGAAGCCATCTAATGGGGATGGGACCTGGGGATTTTCTCTGTAGGTTAGGGCAATGGTTTTGGCTATGATTTTTTGACCGACTGCTAAACAGGGCGCTGAGAGAGCTGTGAGTGCCATGCTGCATCTTTGCTAGGTCTGTCCTGCAAGGCCATAGGAGAGAAAACCTGCAGGAAACGTTTCTGTGACTCAGTGAATGGCCCTGTCCCTCCAAGCCCTGCTGCTATGATATAAATATATTTCCGCAGCATTGGGGTATGCTATGATGCTGGAGGGTTTGTTGCTCAGGCAGCAGCTAACAAGGACTCTGGAACAGGCTGCTTGCGTGGGGTGCAGCAGCTAACCTGGGAAGCCTGGCCCTGTTGCAGGCTCGTCTGCAGCGGAAAGGTAGTTTGCAATACGGTAGAAATTTATATGTGAATTTATAGCCCAGAAGTTCTTCAGCTCAGAATTGTCTGCATGACTGCTCTTAGTGCCTCTGAAATACAAAGCAACGAATTCCAGGCTTCCACAGCTGCCTCGTGAGCAGCACGTGTTGGAAGCAGCATTGTGGAGATGAGTGCAGAGGAGATGCCGTGTGTGAATTCAAAGCATGCTAGGAGCGCTCTGCCTCCCCTAAGCAGGAGCAGCACCGTTGTGCTGCCACAGCAGTGGACGCTCTTCACTGCCTGTCGAGAGCACCTCTCAGCCTGGGCACGCGCACACCATCAGGCAACTCTGACAACAGCTCCTGCAGTTTTTACTTCAGTGTCGTCTTCAGGGACACATGCTTGCAACAGCTAGTGTTTTTGAAAGTAATGGAGAATTTGGATGCCTGCATATTTTTTTCCCCAGCCTTCAAAGAAACCACCATCAACATACGTGATATTTGCTATTGAAAAAAAAATTATGCTTTTGGAAACTAAATCCCTTTTTAAGGTGTTCAGGGTGCACAGTGGTGGCTTGCTGCAGTGGGAGAGGGCTAGCTTGCTCACTAGCTCAGCAAGGCTTCTTTTTTCCCCCCGTTTTAATGCATTAGAATCAGGTTATTAATAACTCTTTTTAAATAGAGCAGGATTTTTTTTTTCAGCAGTAGGGAAGAACTGAGTAATTAAAAGTAAGTGCTGATGGGTATGAAGCCAAGTCTCAGGTATGGAGCTGGTGAGCTGCCTTCCAGCTGAAGCTGAAAGGTGCATGGCATGTGCTGCATGCCCTGACCTGCAGCTGAGCGGGGCGATGGGCCCTGCTGCACTCCCCCAGCCTCATCTGCCCACCAAGTCAAGAGGCAACAGTGTGTGGGAAGTGAGCAGTCTCATCTCCAGGTCTGGAACTGGGAACATACTGCAGAGCCAGCTGGGAGATAAAATTAGGGCTTGTGGCTTGCTGGGAACAGCTTTTCACATTTGATGGTCATGTTTGTGAACTTTCCCAGGTGCCGATGTCATGGGAGGCAGCCTCCAGTGTATCCCACCAGCCTGGGGTTCTAGATGCACCCGCATAATGCTACACCCTTAATTCAGACAGTATATAAAAGCCTGAGGCTTCTCTCAACCGCTAACAACAAAAGCTGTGAACTGCATGGTGGCGAGTTCATCCTTACTACAGCATTAGTGAGCCTGGTGTTAGCTTGGCATGTCTGGCTCAATGGTTCAGTCTTGCAGATCCTGAAACGGTGGCCTTCGCTGGCCGGCTGCTTGGAAAAGTGAGGCTTGGTCGTTACGGCCTGCCGCCTCTCTTACGTGAGGTATCATGTAGAAGCACGTGTCTTCAAATACTTTGGACAAAGCATATGCAAAGCCTATTATGGCTCTGTGGAGTTTGGTCCAATCATGTTGAAATTGGGTCATCCTTTGTTAGTGTCACTTTTAAAATCTATGGAAGTCAGCGGTGCACAAAATATTCAGTGCAATGCAGAGCACAGAGGTGGAAATAGAGAGTCTGAAAATATGTCTGTCTCTGACAATGTCGACGTTGTCTTAGATGAGCAAAGGGAATAACTCAAGGTATCGTTCTGCCACCAGTTCTAGAGGACTTGATGGAGAAGCCCTTAAATGAGCTAACTGTTGGAGCACGCTTTCCCCAGCACTCATTCAGTGTTCACCCACAAGCAACCATAAAGAAAATGGAACAATTTTTCATGGGTGTCATCAGCATTTTCCCTAAGAAAACAACTCCCAGTTGTCTTTCTATTTTGGAAGTGGGCTGTAAGTCAAATTCCTCTTGATGGAGATGCTTTTTAAAAACCATGTGTGAAATGCAACCGTTTATCAAGAAGTATTGGGTGCTGCAAACGCTTTCTCATCCGACACCTGAATCAACCCACAGCTTTCCTGGCTTAAGAGAGCGTCTGAGCCAAGCATTGCCAGTCCTGACTGACAGACCAGGGCATCCTCTGAAAGCAGTAAGGGCAGCGCTGCCTCTACAACAGACAGGATTTCCTATGTGGCCAGGCCAAGACTGACGAGACTCTCCCAGACACCAAGGATCCACATCAGCCTTGCTGCTTTCTGTTGCCAAGTGCCTGACGCATGTTTTGCTTCTGCCTTGCTTATCACAAGAAGATTGCAAAGCCCAGGTTCATCCCTGGGATGGATACCTGCCCCTTCCAAGGCATCCCCCTATGTGTCTTTGGAGCAACAGGGAAAGGAAACGCAGTGACTGTAACTGAGGATCTTCAAGAAATCCTGGACAGCGCTTGGGCACTGTAGTGATGATTGCAGTGTAAGAACCTGTACAAGAAAGCAAACGCATTTAGGGCAACGCATTAAATCTTTTAAGGATTTAACAGAGCTGCCTTGCTGTTGAAAGCAGTGGAATCTTGGGACTAGGCAGTGTAGTCAGAATAAGAGCAGTGCCATCACATCTCCTGTGCTGTTTCTAGCTCTAGCCACCTCTACCAGAATCTGCAGAGGTAGAGTAGCATGGGAGGAAGATTAATCTGGAGAAGAGAAAGTTTCTGATGCTTGTTAAAATTTGGCTGAAGCTCTGAAACTCAACAGTTTATGTGTTTTTCTCACTGGTGGGTGGTTCATTCTAATTCTCGATATGCAGTTTATTCACATACACAACTAATCCTTTTTCGAATCCTGTTAAGTTCTTGTTCTTCTTAGTATCCTGTGGCAATAAGTTACAGAAGCTAATTGTGCTTGTGTTGAGCTCCCTTGATCCACTATGCTCATGCTTGCTTTCAATTTTAAGTGTTGTTCTGAGAAGCTTGGTTTTTTGGTTTTTTTTTTTTGTGAGATAATCTGTGTTCTTGATCCCATTTGTTGCAACAGGGCCCAAGGGCTCAGGACTGGAAGGGGAGAGTAAGTCAGGTTTTGCCTCAGCTGCTGCAAGGTTGGGGAAATTCTGCAGGCTCTGTGCCTCAGTTTCTCTAACAGCCTGGAAAACACAAGGAGCGGCCCCTGTGTATGTAGCCAAGGCAAGTGTAGTGACAGAACTGGGGTTTGCAGGTGAAGCTGGATGAAAGTATCGAGTGGAAAAACAGCCTCCTAAAACCAAGCTTCCTTTCCAGGTTTTTACAATATTTTTGAATTTTCTATTTTTTGTGTTTAATTAAAAAAAAAAAAGAAAGGAAGGAAGGAAAGAAAGAAAGATAAAAGAAGAACATTATTTCTCTATTTTTGGCCACAATAATTATTTTAATTTTTTAAAAGAAGGAAACAAATGCTGGATGAAAAGATGATGCAAACCCTCACCCTCCATCACAGACCCAGTCTGAATTGGCTCAACATGTTTAATTCCTGTGGATGAATCTGGTTATCCTCTAGCCCGCAGATTGGTAATGATGGTCTAAAACATTTCTGAATCATTCTCACTTCCTTTCCTGACTTGCAATTCAAGCTTCAGGTTGTACAAATCAGCTCTAGCTCAAGGATGGCGCGTTGCCCCTTGGGGCGTTGTGCAGCCTTCAGAGAGGGCCGGGCTGCAAATCCTCTCTCCTTTTCTCCCGTCAGTCATGAGAATCTGAGGTTGAAGTTAGCACCCCTGATTAAATTCTCGAAGAACAAGCAATTCTGCATGCTCATTACTCAGTTCTGGCTATGTTCTGCTTAATAACTAAACAGTAATTAGCTCCACAGTTTTGCTACTATACTTATAATAGCCCCCATTAAAGTTATGGGGTTTTTAGGCAGTAATGGCTTACAGAGTAATTAACGAGCAAGAGGCTTTTATTACTACCTTTATTTTTAGCCTGCGCTTTGCAAGCCTTTTCTGCCAAATACCAAAATCTTAGACAGAGGCTTGTCATGCCCGTCCACTGCCATGCAGTGTGGAGAGGAGCAGGGCCGCGTACGGAGCACCTGGAGCCAGCCCCGGCTGTGCCCGCTTGTGGCCGGGGGGAGCCCAGTGGCAGAGCCCTTGTCCCCAGGGTCTGCTGTGCTGTGCGATTGCGAGGGAGAGCCGTAATTGCCCTGGGCCTCAGTTTCCTCATCTGAAAGTGGGCACGACAGTGCCACGCTCACATGCCCGCAGTCATTTTTTGTGCAAGACAACTGGCTCGGGCATGTGAACTTGGGTGTAAATTCTGACGGGTTTTTTGGGCTGCAGAGGTTGTGGTCCAGCTGCTCGGTGGATTGATGTGGGCTGAGCAGAGGGACCAGTTTTGGCATGTGCCAGACCTGCATCATTTTTCAGCAGCGATCAGAACCAGTTGCTATTGCAAAGGTGAAAGAAACCCTGTGTTTAGGGGATACTTTCCCGGGGGAAAAGCTATTAGTGAGAATATATTTTGTATCCTGAAGTATGAGTGTTTATTTTCTTTGTAAAGCTTCTGTTGTAGGATTTGGCTGTGGTTGGTTGTTATTCCCTGGATGTTTTGTAACACAAGTGAGCGTTTGTATGTTTGTTTGGGTTTTTTGTGTGTGTTTTTCTTACATCTTGACAATATTTTTACTCCAGTGACGTGTATATATACAAACTCAACTCGAGCAATTCTTTAGTTTAACATATTCTAAATCACTTCTGTTCAATGTGGGAAAACCAAGGAGTAATGATGCTGGGGCTGATCAGCCCCCGAGGAAGAAAGAAGGTAAAACTGACTATACACCAGATTGCAGATCAAATCAATGTTTCCTACGGTAAGTGTCAGAGCTGATGCCAATTAACTTGATTTAAAAAAAGAACCTTCGGTGTTTAATAATCCAGCATGTTACTGACACGTGGCTCCAGGATTTATTAAAGGTGTTTTATTAGATGAGTGCCCTTTTAATATTGTCGTGCCTTGACACCATTGCCCTCTGCCGGAAGATGAGAGATCTCTTTCACCATGTAGAATAGCCCTTCTGCTTTCAGCATGTCAAAATATCTTTCTGCCAAGGAAAGTCTCTCCAAACTATGCAAAACACCTCTGTTTTAGATGTATTTTAACACCAAAATCGCTTACATTTGAGCTGGTGATTTGTGTCTTTTGCCTGATTTTTCAAAACTGAAAAAAGAAAGTATACGTTCTAGAGTGGAAAATAGAGTTTGATCTCTTTAATTAATTCCTGTTCAAATTTGTTGTTCCTCCTCCTTTTTCCTATGGAGGTGGAGATAGCAGAAGCCTAAAATTGACAATCTGAACAAAGCCAGGTTTTGTTTTGAATGTTTTCAGTGGGAAAAGAAGAGTGGTATTATGATGGGGCAGGGATAGAGCAAATGCCTTGAAGAGAAGCATCATTTTCCCCAGACTGATTTTTGGCTAGCCTCACTTGTGCTGTGAACAGCAACAAAAAGTGTCTTTCGGCTTTGGTAGCAAGGAATTTTTTGGATGCAGTGCAAGCCCTCTGTCTTGGGCGGTGGAGCTGCGACTTCTCTCACCAGCAGTGTAAAATCGCAGGCAACCGTGTATTTCCTAGCTGATGTTGTTCACAGGAGAACATGGATTTCGCCTTTTGCAGCTTTAACATCTGACAGTGAGGTGAGAGCGTGGCGTTGTCACACTGAGAACTGGCGTCACCCTGCACTGAGGCCCTCAGTTGCATTAGCGCATTGAGAGGGAACATGCTTGAAATACTTCACTGGATCCAGATTTCATAGTGCTTACAGCAGCCCCGAGTGAATTCTTACAATGCCCTTCAGTCAGGCTTCTCAGGGTCATCAGTAAAATCAAATCGCTTCAGGAATTAACAGCAAGCAAATGTCGTTGCTGCAGAGCAAAGTACGTGGTACACCGTGGGTGCCGACGGGCAGCTCGGGATGCAGAAGCGTGGGTCAGCATCCGAGGGTCAGGCTGCAGTCTGTGGCTCCATGTTCTCCCCTAGCCAACCACTGCCATCTGCGATTCAGACCCGTACTGGGGTTGTGTCCCTTTGGGCGTGTGGAGTGCACTGTACAGGGAAGGGAACGTTCATTACAGCCACTGCACATGGGGTATGTGATTCCCGTCTGCAGCACACAGTTGCCGGTGGCGTGAAAGGAGCTCAGCGTTCAGACAGCCCCAGGAGGACACGGGGAGGAAGCGTTCCCTCGTCAGAGAGCATCCCTGGGAGCTCTCTGCTGCCAGCCCGAGCAGAGCTGCAAAGCAAAGTCGACAGCTCACTCTGCTGGGGCACGAGTGGGCTGTGTTGGCCCTTGGCAGCTGGAACACCAACGTGACAGATGATTGACCAGGGAGCTGCTAAATGCTCTGTAGCATATTAAAAGGAATTGATCCTGGAGAGACCAATGCACAAATCGTTGGAGCCTGCTCATTTTCTTTCCCCTGTATTGAGGGAATGGAGCTCAGAGTAGCACCCCAGCCCAAAGGTGCCCATTCTGCATCATAGGAAGCCCAGGGTCAGCCTGTCCTGTGGGACAACGCTGACAATTTGAGTCTGGATTGGCAGCAGACAGGGAAAAAGGCATCTTTAAGGTAAGAGCACTGTATTTGGAGGAAGCTGCCCTTGACAAGCGGGGCATTTGATGCATGCCAGCCCACTGTGGCAGCTTGCCACATGCTGTGAATTGACTCTGAGTGGCTCTTTCAGCATGTCATTTCCTCCCGCCGCCTCTCCGGTGGCAGAGTCCTTTCCTTGGTGCGTTTGCAGCGAACGCTCTTTACTAGGCAAGGCGTTCAGTCTTATCAGAGCTGCCCCTCACAGTTCTGCCCTACAGGGATGCTCAAGGGACATATTCTGACTTCATTACAGGATTCAAAGGATGGCAGTGCTCAGTGCCCTCGATTCAGGCACCGACAGCAACTGCAGGGACAGCAAGGATGAGGCCAGATGCTCCTGCCTGAGGGCACTGTGTGCTTTGGTCATGCTAGGGCAGCAGGATTTCTCTGGCTCTGAGAGCTGGACAGGAATGCAGCAGAAGGCTGATGTTTGCTGGAATAATTCCTCCTCTTCCTCCCTGTTTTATTTTGTCTGAATGAGGCTGCTTTCTCCAGTTCTAAAAAAAATAGGGACAAATCCATGTTGCTGGGAGATGCTTCCTTGAAAGTCTGCAGAGTGTCTGGCTGCACAGAGCATATCCTTGGGCTGTGAAAAGCTTTTTCTGGCTGGTTCCCTGTCCTTGACTGCAGGAAACCCTACTTTCCATAGAACCAGGTGTGTTTCGTGGTTGGTTTAGAGGTTTGTTGTTGTTTCCTCTGGAGACCCTTCCAGAAGACTAGCTCCCTCTTATCACCCTCACTAGCTGCAGATTGCCCTGATCCACCACAAGCTCCTTCCATACCGCCGGGTCGCTGCATTTCCTAAATGCAGTCTGCCAGCACATCTGCTGGTTGTGTCCTCTGCATGGTGCTGGAGGAGGGTAGGTGCACATGAGGAGGATAGGTCCCCAGCTCCGTAGATGCTGGCACCGTGATCTCTGGCACAGGTTTTTGCATGGGAGGTGGCAGATCTCTCCCTCGGAAAAGACCCCTGGGCGGAGAACTGGCTGTTTGCTAGAATTTGCTGGAAATTTTTTGACGAGTTGGAGTTTTGTATCTGTGGAAAAAAAATTGATTCACTGAAACTTTTCATTGAGGGACATTCACATGTCCCTTTTAAGGACAAAGGCCAATCTGTGTTTTCTCTACTCTGTGTTTTCCCTGGTAAGTTAATACCTCTGTGATTGAAGTGCTAATTTGGATGAACCAGGTTCTGTCCAACAACTTGAATATTGCTTGCTTGCACTTTAAAAGGACAACCCATCGGTTCTTGGAGCCACTTCACTTCAGGTCTTCCACTGGGCTCAGTGCCGGAGGCTGACTGTGCAGCCCAGTGGTCAAGGCATGGCCAAGGGAAATTCAGATCGATCCAAATTGGGCTAATCGATGATTTGAACCCAGATCTCTCCATGAGTGCCCCGTGCAACCAAGAAAAAGCAAGCTCCAAGGGTCTTGGGGAAGACATTTGCAAAGAGCATTGTATCTACAGCCCAGGCTTGAGGAGCTCCCCTCTGATTTAAGGAGGGGATCTGATAGTTTCCAGGGCACTGCGTGACAGTGCCTGACCAGCCACCCAGTGGCTGTGCAGTGGGAGATCAGTGCTTTTGCCCGGAGCAGGCTGCTCCCTGCCTTCAACTGCAGTATTCTCTGGGCTCTCTCTTGCCTGCAATGCAGCCCTTCTAGCAGTGGGCTAATGCGTTCCCCGACATGGGAACAGTGGTACTAAACTGCTACCCATGTTTGCAAACTGTCCACCGTGTGTGTCCCTGCTAAGTGATGTACTTTGCTTGCCAAGATACTTGGATAAAATACAGTCTGCTTAAATATGGATGTGCTTGTATTGAATCAAGCTAAGCTATTGTGGCAGTTTAATATACTCCAGTCGCAACACCTCCAAGATGGAAGAAATGAACCTGAACGGGCCATTGGAAGCCTGAGTTAAAACTGGCTGCATCAAAGATGCCAGCGGAATGGCCTGAGCTGAATGGATTACGATGACGGGCAGAACACAGGGTCACTAGCTTCGCTCGCGCTGTATTCCCAAGAGCACAGGCGCAGTAACTCGGCGTGCTCTGCCTGGCAAGGGGAGAGAGTCTGGTGGGTCAGCGACTTGCTGGTGTGTCAGGCGAGTGATGTGGCCTTTATGGTCTCTGCTTCCTCCTAGGGGCTTGGGCCTAGCAGGTGGTGTTGTGAGGCTTGGCTGGCTTGTGGGCGAAGGGTCCTTTTCCGCCGGGGGATGGTTCAGACACTGCGGCAATGTGCAACTTTTGCTTGGCTGAAGCAATGGTCTTGCTTGACAAGTGGATGCAAAGGAAAGCAAGGCTCTGGACACCTAGGAGGCACTGGAGGAGTGGGACACATTTCTCTTGCACACTGCCCTGCTTTGATTTGCTCTTCCTGAGGAGGATTTGTGAACTCTGTGGAGCAGCTCCCTAGTACTTTGTCTACTCACCTTCGCTCTGTGTTGCAGGTTTCCTTCCAAATGAGTCCCTGAGGTTCCTGCTGGCAGCTCCAGCAGTGTCCTGTAGAAGTGCCCGCCTGCTCCTGGTCCCAGCAGCCGAGGCCCCTCCAAACCTGCTTCTGCAATGGGTGGGTTGTAAGCACTGGTAAGACCTACGAGTCGTGTCGCCTTCGCTGCTCTCTCCCTCTCTCGCGTTCTTTCTCTCTGTCCTTGTTCCTTCTTGCCCATTTATTTCTGTTCTCCATGTGCTCTGCTGTTCTGTCTCTGGGGTTTTCACTGTCAGGTAATGAGGAGCTGTGGGTCCAGTCAGTCTTGGAGATGCCGAAGAGACGAGACATCCTGGCTATCGTGCTGATAGTTCTGCCCTGGACACTACTAATCACCGTCTGGCACCAGAGCACCATTGCTCCGCTGCTTGCAGTGCACAAGGGTGAGAGAAATCAAATCAGCCCATGCCAAGTCTGTGCATCCCTCCTTCGTCCTCATTTCCTCTCTCATTTCATTTCTCCATAGCAGCCATGCTCATCTCAGCTCTCAGTCCATACTCATGGCAGAAGCCTCCCCACTTCTGCTGTAGGAACAACCCAGTGCTCACGGGGGTTCTTCAGAGACATCAAACTCCAAGCCATAGGATATGCCTACTGCACTTGCAGAGCTCGTTATGGCCTAAATCCAGAATCAGTCAGAGTACTGAAGGAAGATGCTTTTCTTTGTTTGCTGATGATCCATAACAGAGGAGTCCCTTCCTGCTGGCCTTTGCAGCATTCTCACACAAGCTAGTCTAGCAGGAAAGCTGCAAAAAAGAGAGCAGGGGAAACAAAGCTGCCACTTGCGACAGCTGCTCTGGGAGACATGAGGCAAAGAGCATTTTTTAAGTGTCCTCAGGAAAAGAGCAAACTGATGCTCTTGCACTTGAAGGCAAAGGCAAGAGCCAGCGTCTCACCTGATTGTTGGTGGAGTTACAATGCTGGGATAGAGTCAGCTTCCGTGCTGCCTGTCACAAAAAGCATTAGAGCTCTGGCCCAAATCAGATGAATGCAGGAAGTTCTGGAAGATCCTCTCTGGCCAGAAGGGTCCTAGTTTTTATCCTGTTCTTGGCATAGCAGCAATATCCCAGGGCTGTGAAAGCTCTTGGGGGCTGGAAGAAGCCATGCTGTCTACTGCAGTCTTCCTTCTTGGTTCTGCCCGTCTGCTGAGCGCCAGGGCAGGCGGGTCAGCTTGGGGAGACGTGTCTGTGGGGAAGAAGACCAGCTCATTTTCCCCTCTCTGGTTCCTTTCTCTGGGATATTCTCTCCCTTTTTCATTTTAATGTTTGCACCCATCCTCCACCGTTGCTTATCCTTTTGCTGAACAGTCTGATGCGCAGTTTGAATGGGCAGAAGTTCAGATTCTGTCCTGAGCAGCTTCACCTTTCTCCCTGGAGGACTGACAGCCACCCATGAGGCTTTGGGCAGTTCTTAAGGGAAAAATGACTGGGATCTCCTCTGGAAAACGGACAGTGTTTCAGAGGATAAGGGATCTACTGGGCTCTAAAACAGGACTTGAAAGACTCCTGTGAATATGGTGTCTGTATAGCAGTTTCATTCAATGCGCTAAAAACTGGGAGCTGTTTTTTGTGAATGGCCACGGACACTGAAGCTAAAGCACAGAGACTGCTCTGCTCTGACTCAGTCGTGAACTTACCGATATGATGCATCTATACGCTAGCGAGCACAGAATGGCAGTGCTTACGCATGCCAGGATTTACAGATGAGGGTTTGACCTGCAGGGGTTTGCAAACTGTCTCAAGCACCGTCCTGGCTAATTACATTTGTGCCTGTGTCCAATGCATTTTACAGATTTATTTTTGAATTGATTTCAATGTTCTCTGCTTTCAGAGAGCTCTGCTGTGTGCATTGTGATGTGCTTCGCCCTATGTAGGGCCTGATAAGGACACCTTGTCCCTGTCGTGTCCCCCCCCCCGCCAGATCCACACCCTCCCTCTGTCAATGCCACGGAGTGCAAGGCCTTCATTTGGTTCAGGGCCGGTATCAAAGTCTATGCTGCTGGAAGAGTAACATGCTATGTAAAAAACATAGGTAGTACCCTGCTGGGTCAGATCTAATGTCTGTCTGTTCCTGTTCTTTCTCTTCTGAAGTTCCTGGTAGCAGCTGGTTTTGCAAAACCAGCTCAAAGTATTATGTGCACACTAGAGAGCAGCTGGCTTATATCCTGAATGGAGTTGCCCCTTCATCTTTGCCAGTTCCTAACTGTAGACCGTGGTATTCCTGCTGGTCTACAGCAGTATGGAAGTATGAAAGTTGCACCCTGGGAAACCAACAGGTGCACGAACTTTTTTTGTTCCCTGAGCTGATTGTGAACAAGTCTATTTGCAAGATTTTGTATGTTTGGATCAGTGTATCCTATATATATACACGTGCTGTTAGTTGCTCACATCCTTACTACTGAATGGGCTGTTATGTTCAGACATTGGTAGGGTCTTTTTGAGGAGAGGTTAGTCAGAGGGAGGTGAAAGTCTCTGCAGGAAAAAGCCTGCAATTGCAGGCTTTAATTTCTACTTTCCATTTCTGGATTTGAAATGTGTCTTTCCCTGCTTCTCTGTGCCCCATCCCAGGCCTGTCACGAGAGCAGACGATGCTGCTGAAGGATCTTCGCTCACTTGGTGTTTTCCACCACTTAGTTCCCTGCCTCCCAGTCCAGGTGCTACAGTGCCTGAGTGCAGAGCCGTGGGTCCTGTCCCACTAAGCATGGTGCCCAGAGCACTGGAGCTCCTCAGGAATCGTCAATCCATGTTGCTATTTTCTTTATCGAGATCTAATTGCTGTACAAGCCTGTCTCTTCTGGTTGCTTTTTGAAGTTGCTAATTCTGAGCACTCAGCTGCAGCATTGTCCTGGACTCTCAGGCCTTGGGGTGCTGGTTTCCTAACAGCAGGAACGTCTTTTCTCATGTGTGTTTGTCCCTGATTCCTTTACTTATTTGTGTACTTATTTATTAAAGCCTCCATCCGAGCTTGTTTCCTTTGCTCTGAAACCATGAGGATGACCTGCTATTAGCAAGCAGCCTGCTGGCTCAGTCGGGGGAGTATTGGAGGACTGAGTCCATGCGGCTTTTCCTTCTCTCTCATACCCTTGCTCAGATGATGGTGGTGACTCCCGGCGTGATCTCGCTGCAGGCTTGGACTCCAAGGAATACTGCTTGTCGGACCGGGACATTGTGGAGGTGGTGAGGACAGAATATGTTTATACCCGCCCACCCCCGTGGTCAGACACCCTTCCCACCATCCACGTCATTACACCCACCTACAGCCGGCCCGTGCAGAAGGCAGAGCTGACGCGCCTGGCCAACACCCTCCTGCACGTGCCAAACCTGCACTGGATCCTGGTGGAGGACTCACAGCGGCGCACGCCTCTCATCACCCGGCTGCTGCGGGACACGGGGCTTAACTACACCCACCTCAATGTGGAGACACCCCGCAACTACAAGCTGCGGGGAGACATGAGGGACCCCCGCATCCCCCGGGGGACCATGCAGAGGAACCTTGCCCTGAGATGGCTGAGAGAGACCTTTAACAAAAATAACAGCCAGCCTGGGATTGTTTACTTTGCCGACGATGATAACACCTACAGCCTGGAGCTCTTTGAGGAGGTAAGACCCTGCTGGGGGCCCCACCTGGCTAAGCACAGCAGATTAGCACGTGGGGTGTAAAAGATGCTGTGTACTGAGCTGAGGAGATGCGGTGTACATCCTCTCCTGAGCTCTGGATTAGCCTGGTCTGTATGGTGGCCCCACTGCAGCTGTCCTGAAGTTTTCTCTGGGGCTTGGTTGCTGTGCTGCAAAATGTGCGTTTCCCAGTGTCAAAGGCAGCCTGTGCGAAGTAACGGGAACTCCAGCTTATCCTGTGGCATGTGATCAGGAAACAGATAGTTTTTATTGTAAAGGAAGCTAATGAGGAGCTGCCTTCCGCTGTGGGGAGCCTTGTTAGGGTTGGAAAATCACCTGCGGTCCGACGTGCCTGTGCAGAAGCATGTACCTAGCAAAAGAAAACTTGGCTATCATCCTTCCAGGCCCCACTCTGGAGGAGATTTCCAGTTGGTTGCTGATCTGATGTTATCCACCTTTCTTCTCCACCACCCCTATGTATTGCACTTGGCTGTTAATTCATGTTTGTTCTTGTCTGAGGAGTCCCTGGTGTTTCTCTTCCTTGCTTGCTGTTTGCATTTGTTTGCTCTCATCCCAGAGCGTCCATGGGTTAAATTCTGTAGCTGTCAAGAGCCCGGCGCCTGCTCTGCACAGATCTCCGGCTGAGGTAGCAGTGCCCTTTCAGAGCTACGTCTGAATGGTGCCAGCATAGTCACAGCGCTTGCAGGACATCTTGTTCAGACAGGCTCTGTGCCGTTGACTCTGGCTTGCCGCACACGCGAGGAGCGTGCGTTTGTCAGTGCTTGCTTCTCCTCCTAGAAAAGTGGAGCCCTTCACACGCTGCTTTGGCGAGGGCTGTCTCTCTGCTGGGAGGCACGTGCAGCACTCCCCTCGAGCTCTTCCCCGTGCCGCGTCAGGGATGGATGGTCTCTCAGGCTGTTGTAAGTAGGCAATGGGGCCGAGATCTCAGCCTGGAAGTTTGCAGCTCCAGGAACTGCGATGGCAGGCTGAATTTCAGCACATC
>VZSC01005217.1:125792-172466 GCA_013398225.1 Steatornis caripensis
GTGTTGTTTTTCCAGCAAATATCAGGGTGGTTGAAGTCCCCCATGAGCACCAGGGCCTGTGACTGCGAGGCAACTTCCAGCTGTCTGTAGAAGGCCTCGTCAAGTTCCTCTTCCTGATCAGGTGGCCTATAGTAAACACCCACAACAGTGTCACCTGTATTGGCCTGCCCTCTAATTCTTACCCATAGGCTCTCGACTCGTTCTTCATCCACCCCTAGGCAGAGCTCGATACATTCCAGTTGCTCTCTGACATAAAGAGCAACTCCACCACCCCGTCTTGCTGGCCTGTCCTTCCTAAAAAGTACATAGCCGTCCATGACTGCATTCCAGTCATGCGAGCTGTCCCACCACGTCTCCGTGATCGCAATGAGGTCGTGGCCCCGTGACCACGCACAGATCTCCAGCTCCTCCTGTTTATTCCCCATACTGCGTGCATTGGTGTACAGGCACTTCAGACAATCTTGTCAGGCTTGAGCAGGGGAAGGTTCCCATGTGCTTTCCCACCTTTGCTGTTTGTTCCACTCCTGCTAGGGCTCTAAATGAACTCCCGAGGCTTTCCCCATCTGCAGGTTTGCAATGGTCTTACAGTGCAAGGTACACTGTACCTCACCCAGCTTCCAGCTCACAAATTACATGTTCCCTTGCTCTTCCGAGGCCAAGCTCTTGCAGCAAGGGACAAGAAAGGATTGCTTCCTTCCCCACCAGTTGCCAGTTTTCATACCAGGGATCTCCTATTTATTTGCTCGGTACATGCCCCCCCTTTCCCTTCTTTGACGGCTTTCACTTTAGCTTGGATAGCCACAGGAATATACACGCTTTTAAAGCTGAAAGCAAATTCAGACTGAATGTCTTTCTTCCACAGTCCCCTTTGAGGCTGGCCCTGGCAGCATCTTGAGACAGACACCGCACTTTAATAAAGCAGAAAGGGTTCCTTTATTCACTCGCGTGCTTTGCTCGTAGAGGCTTCTCCTCTCTGATACGTAGCTGCAGTTAAGGTTACATGGAGCCAATGAAATGTGTTGTGAAATGCAGGAGATGCACACTATTGTTCCCTGTGGACAGGGGCTGCCGTTAGCCCGTGTGTGCTGCAGACGGGCAAGTGCCAGAGCTCTTCTGGTCTCGTTTGCAGTAATTAGCAGTGATGAGATTAGCTCTGGGAGATCCCTGATCTAAGAGAGTGGGCTGAGAGCAGAATGAGAGGCTGAGCCTGCCAGCAGAGCGGGACAGGGCGTGGGGGGTGAGTGGGCAGACTGGCATTCAAAGCATCTGCACTGGCAAGTGCAGGCATCTGAAGTGTCCCCTCATGGCTCCTGTCTATTTCTGTTGACTCTACGGGGCGTAGAGGCAGCCAGCTTTGTTCCACTGGGTAGCAGGAGCAGCTACAAAGCACCATCCTGCATGCTGGGAGTTTCTAGAGAGGCTGCACTTCTCAGGTGTCCCTAAGGTTGTGGGCTACAGCTGCAGTGCCTCACTCTAAAGATGCTTTCAGCCTTACCGTGGCTCATAGGCTCATATGCAGCTCAAACTCCATAGCTTTCAGAGAAAGCACCTTTCTTCCTAGATACGCCATTCCTGCATTTCCAGGTGGCTTTGGACAAGATGCTTCCTTCCTCTGTGTCCTGATTTTCCCAGCTGTTCATGTGGAGAACTGATGCCCCACAGCTCTAAAGATCTTGGACAAAACCCCATTCTTAGAACTCAGTTATGTTTATTATTGGCAGCTTTGTTTTTAGTGCTGAAGTCATGCTCGGTTCCATGGCTATCCGTTACTATTGCTGTTGTTAGTTGCCACTTTGCTTCTCCAGCCTGAGGACGTGCATCTTTGTACAGGTGAGTAATGAGCTCTGCGGCTTACTCCAAGCCGCAGAGGGTGCCTGAGAACCAAACCCGGGCTCTTAGCTCTGGGGTTTGTGTGGCAGCTCAGGGGCATTCTTCTCCTGCAGGACAGTGAGCAAGGGCAGGTCGTTCTGCGGGGGTGCTGGTTTGTGTACTGAAGTCGCGTGCAGCCAGTCCTGTGTGCGCCCACCATGCGCTTCTCTTTCCTTGCCTGCAGATGCGCAGCACCAGAAAGGTTTCGGTGTGGCCAGTAGCCTTCGTCGGTGGCTTGCGCTACGAGTCGCCCAAAGTGAACGCTGCAGGGAAGGTCTATGGCTGGAAAACTGTGTTCGACCCCCATCGCCCCTTTGCTATAGACATGGCGGGGTTTGCTGTGAACCTCAGACTGATTCTCCAGCGATCTCAGGCTTACTTCAAACTGCGAGGAGTGAAGGGAGGCTACCAAGAGAGCAGCCTGCTCCGGGAATTAGTGACTTTGAATGACCTCGAGCCGAAAGCTGCCAACTGCACTAAGGTATGATCTCTTCCTCAGACATGGGTTGTAAGGATCCAGAGATAGGAGAAAGCCCATTCAGCCCCATCATTCAGTCACTTGTCCTCTGCATTTGAAGAGAGCACGCCCCCATTGCAAGGGAGCTGGGAAAGGGTGATTATGTCTTAAAACATGTGGAGGGCAGTTACCTTTTTGATTGCAGGCTGCTGGTGGTTGCCATAGGCCTTGAAATGTGGAGTCTTCTCCCCCCTGTAACTGTTCCTCTTCCTTATATTACCTCTAGAAAATATCCTTATTTTCAAGGTGGGGTTACCCGTGGCCGTGCTAATCCCCTGGAGCAGGGAATTCCATAGGTGAAATGCATGTCGGTTGCTTTCCGTGCGTTCCTGAGGGGGCCTTTTGAGTACTGGTACTCCTGTGATAAGCTAGCGTCACATGAGATTTGGCCCTCTGGAACCCATCTGAACTGTAACCCAGCCATGGTGTTTCCTGACTGCAGGGAAAGACTGTTCACACAATCACTGCCTTGTTGCGAAGTTGCCTTCTCCCTCTTGACATCTATGCAACATCGCTATAGCTGTCCACAATAACCTGCATCTTTTTGTGTCAGATGTAATGTAGAAATATTTTAATGCCTGGGTTACTGCTCTGAGCTCTAGGAGACTTCCAGGAAGCTTCATTTTGGGGGGATTTTACTGCTGTCAAATGACTGCTGATGATTTGACTGTACATATTGCCTAGGAGCCACCAGGCCATGGAGCAAGACCCCTATGCGCTAAATAACGTAGAAACTCAAAACACAATGATGGTTCTTGCCCTAAAGAATTGCCAGTCTAAGATGAGAGACAACAGATGGGTATCTATCTGGAATGACAGGGGAGCGTGTGAGATACAAAGAGACAATGCTGGTTAGCGTGACAGGCATCACTTATAGCACATCAGCAACGGAGGTGCTGTCAAGTGCTTTCGAAAGCTTTCTGAGTGGGTCCGCTGAGCACCGCAGATGTGGAAGGGGTCCCTCTGAGATCACAGACCCCTGTGTGGTGCACTCATGCCTTTGTCTGTAATAGGCACCAGCCAGCCTGATTTAGGGAGTCTTTATTGCGTAATTATCCCAGGAGGATTATTCTTTTTTTGCAAATAAGCTGTTCCTGCCAACAGACCCCGTGTTGGATACGGGTCTCCATCCCTTCTTGGGATAGGAAAAAAATTTGAATAATACCCTTTGCCTCTGCTTTCCATCTGCACTGCTCCACAACCCCCAGCCGCGGCATAAACAAGGATCTCAATGTTCAGCAGTGCTCAGACAAGGAGTCCAGGAATAAGGAAGAGGAGCTGAAGGGGAGGGGCAACTTTGTTTATTACCTGATACCTGCTGTGCCTCATTTTTTAGATCTACACGTCTGTGGTTATGGCTGTCCAGCAGTGGGATAAATAACATAGATGGTCTCCCAAGGGTGGGAAAAGAGATTGGATTAAAATTAGATCTCTGTTCTTGGGCGCTGTGTGCCCTGCTAGCTAACAAGAAGGCACTGGCTGGAAATAAGTGTGTTTCCAACAGTCCAAGGGAGATGCACAGGTTGCCTTTAGCCCGGTGTACAGAAGATTAGGGGTGTTTACTCCACGGGCAGTTATGCCATCTTTGGTGTATTGTCCCTGCTGTAATTAACTATTGGAAAGAAACTGTGTTAACAGGCTGAGGATAGGAAATGATGGTTGTGAAGGAACACATGGAGGAAGGAGAGGAAGGAAAATGTTGTTTCCAGGCAGGAGGGAAAAAATGGTGCTGTCAGACAGGCTGCCGTGTCAGTGCTCTCTCACAAGCGCTGCAGGTCAGAGACAGAGAGGAAGCAGGAATTGCTGGCCAGGATTTGAAGCAGGCTGTGTTTCTTTTTTTGGCTAGGCTTTGGAGATCTTACAAGGGTCCTTGTTGTGAACTGAATAATGTCTGCGCCTGGCAAACTCTCAGTGCAGCTTTGCAGGTTGAGCTCTTGCCTTTCTGCTTTTAGCTGATGCCAGCAGCCTCCATTTCCCAATTGCTGTTTTGCTCACCCGTTTGAGGAGGAGGAGAGTCCAGACAAGCAGCTGAGAAGGACAGAAGTAGGCTGTGGTCTAGGGTCCTCTTGCCTCGAGATCAAAGCACAGACTCCTTTCTCGTGGTGCTAGTGTGCTCCCTGCAGTTGTCATGGTTTACTTCTGTTAAGCATAACCATACTCCTGCTTTGCAGTGAGATTTATATTAAAAATCATGATGTGTTCAGATAGAGCTGTTGAGGAGGGATCAGAGAAGTGTGTAAGATAAGCATAGACATCTGGTCTCCAAAAATGCTGCCTTCCCTGTGTGTAGTGCTGGTATTTGTAATATTCATCAGAATTCAGCCCACAAATGCACACACCTGCAAAAAGCTTGGGCTTTGGCCAAAGATATATATCCTGCTTATTTTCTTTGATTTGAGAACTGCCCAAAACAAAGGAGAAAATGAAGGAAGTCAGTATTAATTGCCAAGGAGAAAGGAGAGAGTTATCCTTCCTTATGAGGAGGGAAGGGTTGTTTTATACTAGAGACGTAAAGAAAAAAGGCTTTGCAAGTGTGCTGAGTAATTCTGTGCTCTGCTGCTTCTGCATTTCCCCACTCCCCCACCTCCCAAAGCAAACCATACTCTCTTCAACCCATTGACACAGGGTAGAGGTCTCGGATTCTGTATTCCCATAAGGCTGAAGTAACTGGGACATACCCTGTTCCCTGTTTTCTGTTAACACTTGAGGAAACAAGCTGCAATGTGCTCAAGCAGGGAGCCCTTGAAGGAGAGAGACTGTGAGTGGTCTCAGCTATTGAAAAAGCCTGAGCGTGCGCTGGCACAAGAGGACAGACCACAAAATACAAGGTCAGTGGAAATGAGGCATCCCTCATTCCAGCTGCTCCTGGAGCCGCTTGTTTCTCCGAGGAGATAGGCATAGGTACGTTTCTTTGGGTGAGGCAGGCTTTTGTGTACTCGGGTGGTCTTGGTAGCCATTCACTGGGACTGAAGTGGGGCCTGAAAGTAGTCATTCCTTCCCTCTCCTTATCTCTTGGCTGAGTCAGATCTGAGATAAATCTGGGTGTTAGCAGCGTCATGTTTAGATGGATGGTGTGAGAGGGAATCGGCTGGCAGCTTTGTGCTGGACCGGGAATGGCTGTCTCTGAGCTGTTGATGCAGGGGGTGTGTGGGCACTGTTAAATGCCACAGTCAGTGTAGCTGGATGCTATCAGACACAAGCTAGAGAACAGGGAGCAAATTCCCCTGCTCTCCCAGCAGGACCCGAACCACACACCAATACTGTGGCTACCGTGAGTCTTGGAAGCGGCTCTGGGAGGGGAAATAAATCCTTGTGCATAGGGAGGAGACCAAGCCTTTGGGCCCAGTAGCAGCAAGGAAATTGCACAGCAAAAGGAGACCAGAACTGGCTGCTCTGTCCAGTCACAGATCTAAAGCAGCTAAAACTGGCTCAGAATGGGCAGGAGAGAGGGAAAACGTCAGCCTAAGGCAGGAACACTTGAAAAGGAGTACTTGGCTTCCTCCTGATTTTATCCTGTGGTGCTACGTATGGCAGGCAGGGGAATCAGCTTCACGAGCTCTTTGTTTTCTTTGCCTTTCAGGGGCTGAGCAGCAGGGTGTGGATGGAGCAGATCTCTCCTCTTTTGGGCTAGGTTGTTCCTGAGATTGGGCTCCTCTTTTCGTGTGGGTTTGTGACCAGTGGTTTGCGGTGAGCTTTCAGTATCCTGGCTGCTGTGTGACGGCACTTTGTTGGTTAAGCATCACACACACACCGGTGGAGACACCAGTGCTCGAGCTGTTGATTTTTACCACGGACATGCAGAACTTGGAGGGTTCTTTTGGCCCTGTCTCGTCCTGATTAGTCACCAGAACTGCTGTGCCAATGCCATCGCCTGTACCACAGCTGAAAGCTGTAATTTAAATCAAAGCAGTTCAGGTTTTGCAGCACCAGCCTGCTCCACCGTGGACCTTCTGATTCGGGCTGCAGCTGCCAATAGCTCAGCTTAGACCATTGTAACCCTTTCTTCTCTTCTGCTCTTGTGTGTTTTGCCTATAATACCCATCACAAAGCACAAATCTTAAAGTTGGTGTAATTGTACAGTTGAAAAGTATGGGCTGATGTAATAGCAGTGGCCACGATTCTCTCGACATAGGAGAAAAGCAAGAGTCACAGGGAGAAGCAATCTTTGTTACACCGATGGGTGTGCTTTTGGGAGAAGAGGGCCCCCACAATGCCTAACAGAGCCTGCAGAGATCTGGTTTAACCACAAGCTGGGAGGAAGCAAATCTGTCATTTCAGCTCGGTGTCTCTTTTTCTTTGTGTGTGTAGTCTCCATTTCAAATAACAATTACTGAAACCCTCCATGGAGGGTCTGTGCGCTTGAAATGCTGTGACCAATTGTAGGTCGACCTGCGTGTTTGCTTTTTAATTTCCTGCTAGAAGACAATTAAGAAGTCTGCTATGGAGATGAATCCTTGTAATCTCTTAGATCTGTTTTGAGTCCTCTGATTCTGAATGGCAAGGCCGTGAATGATTGGAAGTGTTTTGCAGTAGTGGAGATTTTTAAAGGGGACTCCCTCAGGTGACCTATATGAAACCACTGTTCGGGGAAAGTCAGATACTTGGTCCCCCTCACGGTTTACTCCCTTGCAAGCTGTACTTGCCGCACAAGCCAAAGCTTCCCGGAGGTATAAACCAAACACACTGCTTCTGGAAAAAATCAAGCAGTTCGCTGAGAGGAAAAGTAGGTGCTTCTGTACTAAGTGGTGATCTCCCTCCCACATTAAAGAACACAGCACGACAAATGGTAAAGCTGCTGTGTCAAGCTGCAAACTCTGAAAATTGGTCCATTTTAGTTAATTTAATATAACTGTCTTTTTTGGAACTTGGCTTTAACAATGCAGAAGTGGGCTCTAGTTTAAAGAAAAGCTCATCGTGTGTGGTTGTGGTCTTCTGTTTATGGAGTATGTGGTTACAGTTGCTCAAGTGTGAGGCCCGTTCCTGGCAGAGTGCGGCCCGTCGCCATCAGCAGGGTTGAGTGTTTATGTGTCAGAGGTGGAAAGAGCTCTTACCTGCTCCTGCTGGAAAGGAGAATTGACTACAGGATTTTTCTAGCAGCTGGACTGCATTAAGGTTTATACATTCTGTTTGTTGGACGAGGAGCGTGTAACTGATGCTTGCGTAGCACTGAGAGCCACTTGTAGGGACCTGTTTGGCTTTGCCTTTTCATAAAGAAGTAACACAGTAATTGCAGCAGCGTTGCTGCAGTGGGTGAGCGGGACTATAATAAAGGCTAACTTTGATGAGCAGGCTCTGAAGTGGTTGTGGGGGAGCAATGAAATGGTTTTTTGGACCCACTCCAGACAGCAGTTGGTCTCTACTGCCTTAGGATTAGCAGGCGAGATCTAAGCCCCGCACAGGAGGTGACTGCTCGCATCAGAGACAAATTTGGTCAAACAGCTTCTTGGGAAGGTGGGGGTGCCACTGTTTGACCAGAAGGGTTTGAAAAGTGCTTTGTTCATCCCTTAGAAACAGAACGTGCCCTCATTTTTCAGAAAAGCAGGGACTGGGTATGACATGGTTTGCAGATACTTGGATTAAATGCGCAGAGTATTGTCATAGCAACAAGAGGGAAACCCCCGCAAGGTAGGAAATATCAATGCTAACAGGTGAAGGGAAGCAGGAAGCTGTAGCTCTGAAAGGGTGCAGCTGCTCCCAGCAATCCAGGTTCTAGGAGCAAAGCAGTAAGTCTAATTGAGTCTAGCGAGGGGGGAGTATATTAAACAGCTTCCATAACTGTATAGCAGTGTACGTGCCAGCAGTATAGCACAGCTAGTAGAAACTATTTACCTACAATAGTCCCCTCCCTCCAAAAATGTTAGAACACCTCTTCAATTTATATTTTTTCCCGTACTCCTCCACAGATGTTGATCCATATTAAACTTTGCTGCTAGGACTGAGGGAAGCTTTTAGTTTTAAGCAAAGGGGGTGCTTTAAAGTGATGCCGTGTATTGTACCTGGTACAGAATAGCGGATGGCAGAGTGGGGCCAACATTTCAAACGAAATGAGCATGGGGCTTTTGAGGTGATGCTAATGAGGTAGAGTAATGCTTGCTGCGTTATGAAAGGGCTGTGTACAGCCCAGAGCATGTGGGAGAAACAAGAGTGTTCTGTAACTAGCTCCTGCATCTTGCAGCCCTGAGACAGCAGAGGTTGCAACAGAGAACTGGAGCAGCAGTAAGTACTTCCCAGATCAGTGTCCCTCTCTTATCTTTTTAGGATCTTGAAAGCATTTTAAAGTGGAAAAGAAGTGATAGTGGGGTTAGGGACCAGACTGATGTCATCCCTCCAATAACGGATTTTCAGAGATGCACTGGAAAACTCATTTTAATATTTCACACAACTGAAGGCAATGGTGACGACTGGGGCAGCTGGTGGTACTCAGTATAACTGCTGCTTCCCTCTAATGCCTGAGTCACAGGGTGACCTGAAGTGACAAGCATTTGCATTTCCACTCTGAGCCTAGCATGTAACTCCACACTAGCCAAGGATGTAGTAACACGATAACCAAGAACCAGAGTAAGGAACTTGGTCTCTGGGGAAACATGCATGTGACTCTCTGGTTATGAAGGAACTGCCTTACATAATTGAAAAGGTTGATGAGCCTTTCGAGGAAGATGGTTGATAACTACATGGAAGGAGCAGGTTAATGTCCCAAGACAGTACACTGTAAAATGGGTAATTTCTGTGCACTGTGCCTTTTGGATAGCAGTAGGCCTGCCTAAATGAAGTTATATGCAAACCTCCTTTCAGTTGTGAATGCGCCATTAGGCTCCAGGGTAGATGGTTAAATTGCACTATTGATTTAATGTGCAAGAATATTTGTTAGTGCAGTGAAGAGATGAAACTAATGACTTCTGTTGGCTTCTTCAGATCTTAGTCTGGCATACGAGGACAGAAAAGCCTGTGCTGGTAAATGAGGGGAAGAAAGGATTCACAGATCCCAATGTGGAAATCTGACCGTGCATGGCTGAACGGAGACCAACACCAGGTAAGAGCTCACATTTTTGAACAGTAATGAGAAGCAACAGTAAAAAAGGAAAATGGCAGACAATGACAGGAAAAAGACAAGAGCTCTTTTAAATCTGCTTTTTAATTTCCATTTTTCACATCTCTGACCTTCCCTTACCGTGAAACTTCTTGAGACCATTAGTTAGTATCTCTTTTTTTATCTTTAAGACAAGCTGCTAAAGGAGAAAAACCTGGCGAGAGGTTGAGGGGAAGAAGTGAAATCCAGGGAGCACGAGTTTAGGCAGAAGTTAACATCATTGTTAAAAAAGCAAACCCTTGCCTAAACAAGAAGGTTGCCTTATTAACTCTACTAACGCAGCTAAAGCACAAGGGTGAAGGATGTGGATTCATCCACCTGCAAACACCTGAGGAAAGCTAAGGCAGTACCAGTGAAAGCATTTTTAAGTCAGGCAGAAGCTTTCACTGAGGGAAGAGTTTAATTTATATCCACATCAAAGCCACACAAAGTCAGTGACAAGTAAGGGAGGGTGTGCATTAAACCCCAGGTGAGGTATTTGTTTACCTAAGTAAGGTGAGCATGTGGTGTCTTCTTCCATGGAAAGGAGGAAAGAACATGCACATCGATGGCTGACTTCCTGCCCGTTTGTTCATGCCCTGGCTTCTCACCTTTAATTACCTAAGCATTCTGGTGTGTTTAGTCTTCTGTATCTCCAGAGTGCACGCTGCAGTTGGTTTGCCAGAGTGAAGGATGGGCTACTCGCTTGTATCTGCATCCAGACCATGTTGCCGCTCTTCATCATTGTGGGGGAAAAAAATAAATGCACAACTCCCTTTAACTGGAGTGTACAACCAGGCCTGGAGGGGAGAGAGGGTTGCTGCCTGTTCTCTTTTCCTCTCGAATACAGAGAAGCAAGAGCAGCAAAGGAAAGGGGTAGATGTGCTCAGCAGTGTGTATTTTTACCGGTAATGAGCTGTCTTACAGCACCTTCCCTCAGGCTAACTGGATGGAGCCCTGCCTGCTGCAGTGGCCTGCCTTTGCCGCCTGTTGGCAGGACAGCAGACGAAAGCCTGCACTGCATAGTATCTGTGCTATATATAGCAGCTTTGCAGGGAGGCCATAGCTCTTCAGCGCTGTCACAACTGCTTTTTACCAACACCCAGTTGCCTAGCAGCAGTACTGACAGATCTACAATCTGAGATGAGTTTTGGGATAGTACCGAGGGGTAGCAGCGAACTGCAGCGAGGCAGAAGGGTAATAAACATGCTGGTTGTGTCTCTGTTCCAGAAGATTTCTTCATGCACAGCCTGCAAGGTTCCTCTCCACAGCATACAACCAGCCAGACATGCAGTAGCCAGGACCTCTGCTGACTTCCAAGAGTTTTAGTGTACTGAAAACAACCAACACTGCATACATAAACTACCCGGATTCCCCTGCCCTTGCTCCTGGACTCTGAGCAGAACCAGACACTCTGGAGTTGGAGAAAAAGCACAGAAAATACAGGACTGACGTCAACTTCAGTACAAGACCAGCTGCCTCGTGAGATGCTCGGTTTGGGAGAAGTGCATGCAGGGCACAATGCACTGAAGACACGGCCCAGCTGGAATGGTAGTCTAGACTGAGGGGGCTGTTTTACAGGACCTGAAAGCAAGGGTGAGAATGCCCACAGGAGTGTGTGGCCCCTGATGACTTGTTTTTCCTGAGACACACGTACCTTGTGGCTAT
Organism: Steatornis caripensis; assembly: GCA_013398225.1. Taxonomy (NCBI): domain Eukaryota; kingdom Metazoa; phylum Chordata; class Aves; order Caprimulgiformes; family Steatornithidae; genus Steatornis; species Steatornis caripensis. The sequence goes on from VZSC01005217.1 coordinate 136,913, forward strand.
GTGTGCAACAGCCTAAGCAGCTCTCTGTTCATGGAGGGGACAGCTGCCTTCTGAGATGGCACCTTAGCCCTTAATTTTAAACCTACTTTAATCAGTGTTTGTTAACGCTGCACAAGACAGGAAGGTTTGGGGGAGGGTGAAAAGCAAGGCACGTTAGAACAAACCCATTAGGTTTTGTATTCCCTCTCCTTTCCCTTCATTAGTTTCATGGTTTGGAGGGCACTCTGACATACCTCTGTGTTCCTGGATGGAGTTACATTTACAGCATGTGGTTCTCTATTCATCCATGCTAGAATAATTGGAAGTGGATTTTAATGAGACTGTTGTGGCCATACACCGTACTGCTTCATCCAGGTTTAGGTCTTGGTTCTGTTTAGCTCTGATTTGGTTCACATGAGCATTAAGTGTGGGATTCTCTGAAGGGTGCTCCTACATAAAGCCAAATTTCCACTCTTAAAAAATAAAGTTATCTGCTAGAACTAGAGTTTGAAGGATAAAAGCTGATTTTAGTGCATTTACCATTCTACTGGAATGTATCCTTCAGCCCCAGCCCATTTCAGGGCCATGCCATGCTACTGCAGAGCTACTGGCGTGAAAAGCCACGCTGGAGCAGTTCAAGAATTAACTTCTGATAGATAGAGCAGCACCCTTGTAAAGGGGATCCTCTGCTTAGTGCTCTGTTTCTTCAGCACCTGGCCTGAGGTAGGTTGAACATGTAGAACATTAGTCACCTCTTCCCTGTTCTGCAACATCAAAGGACCCGAGATAGCACTGAGGAAAGGGTGTTCTCTGATGAAACTGTATTTTGCTTCTCAGTGAGAGACACAGGACTGAGCAATGCAGAAGAGGAACCTGGGTGCTGCTGCCTTGGTTGGCTCTGTATTTTCGATTGACAAACTTGCTGAGGAAGAAATTGAGGTACAACATACCCCTTCTCCCCACTTCCAGCCCCTTTAAAAAAACCAAAACTTACCTCCCCCGTCACAGTTGTTGTCAAAGCTTTGATCAAGCCCCACTGTCCCAATTCTTTCAAAAAGGCCTGAAGCACAATTTTACCTTTGAATTGAGGCAAAATGTAATCCTGAAATAGATTTGGTTATTTTTAGCCCTAACACATAGAACTATTAAAATGCTACAGATTTGATTGTTACCTTCACAGTCCAGAAGTCTCCTCTTGGACTAATGACATTGTGCATTTCCTAGTATTTAAAAAAAAAAATTCTAAGTTATTTTCTCCCAGTGTATATTAAAGCCATTGGGGAAAAGTTGGATTCTTTGGTTCCCAGTCACAGAAGCCTTGCTGCGTAGCCTTTACAAAAACGTTCCTTTAGATGCATTGGCTGAAGCGCTACTTGGATAGAAAGCACTTGATGCTACTGGCTGCTGGCTGCTCCATGGGAACAGGTATTGTTATCTTGTATTAAAACAGTAGCTCTCTGCACTAAAGCAGATTTGTTCTGTTATTGTACTAGCGTTCCAAGTTCACTTCAGTCTGCAAACCCTAGAGTGGAAAGAGACATTTTTAAAGGACTACAAAGTTTGCATACCATTTAAATAGTTTCCAACTGATATCCTCTCCTAGCTGCATGTTTTGTTTCACTAATCTTAATTCCAGTCCCTGCTGGGTTGCAACATTCCCTCCTTGGAAGGAAATAACTTTCAGAAAAATGCAAAGGATCGAGGCCTGAACACAACCCTGCGTATACACTCCACTCTCCTCAAAGTTGGTCACACGAGGCTGGGCCCTTCCAACTTGTACAGAGGCTACTGTGGTCCTCGGGAGCAAAGATATGTATGTTCGGTAAGACCAGCTCTGGCCAGGATGGAGTGTATTACAGCTGCACTGTCTGTTCTCAGTTTTAAACAAACTGTATTTAAATTTGTTAAATAAAATTATGGTTTCTAAGAGCCAGAATACCCCGCAGCTCCATTATCAGAGACAGTGCACGTGTCTGGTGTTTCTCTCGTAGCCTGAGTTCTCTGGTTACTGCAGCAGAAAGGAGGGGCTGAGCAACTTCTCGGAGATTCTGAGCAGATTCACAGCTTGAATTTGACCTCCTCCTCTCCCTAAAGAGATGGCAGCTCCTTAGTGACTGTGGAGCTGGTGAGTTAAAAAAACATGTCATGTTTTCCTAAATCCTATGTTTCTGTTTTGAGGGACAAAAAGAAAAGAGGACCCAAGATCCTAAGATTTCACAGCAGGTTTAACTAGGAAGTACGGACGTGCTCTCGGATTTGCAACTATGTATGCAACCCCTTTACCTCTATCCCAGCCAAAATCTGATCCCTGCTGATTTTACAAGGGGGTATTTCATCTTTAGATGCTGCACAGTTAGAGCAAGGGTGGAGGGATGACCAGAAGACTTAACTTGTCCTTTACTCCTCCTGCACCTGCTCGTTGGAAGTTCTCATTCCTGCCTGGCCTGAAACAGAATGATCTATTTGATAGAGGACAAAACACATTTCACTTTTTAAAACTTCTTTTTCCTTTTTGAGAGAGACAACCTCCATAGTAAAACTTAGTGGAAAAAAAGCTCGAATTAAAGTCATTTGACAACCAACTTGGCTTCCAACAAGTGAACAAGTAATAGCCTCTTTGGAGAGTGAGTTGCTAAATTGTGCCTGGAAGCACAACAGAATGGTTTTCCACACCTGGTTACTCACATGTTCACCAACTATTTTCTTCCTATCTAATTATAAAAACGAGGAGGCCAGTAATAACACATTTTTAAAGTCACTGGAGAGCTGAGCTCAGCTTTCAGTTCAGATGGCTTCAGTTCTTTCTCTCTTGTGCCTCCAGCACCTTTTTACTCCCCCACATTCATCAGACAGTCCGTAACATCATGCTCAGCCATCCAAGCTGTGAGGCGTCAGTAGTGCAGGGAGATGGGCTTCTGCATCCATCTATGAAACAATGGACTCCGGCTCCTTTGGGGCCCGTTCTGTCTTCTGAAATTACTGCCCAAGAGCAAGTCCTTTACCTGGGTCTAGTAGAAATTAATATGCCCAAGTGCCTGGGCCATCGTGTCCCCAGACATGCAACCAGGAATATTCCAAGATGAACCAAACATGGGAAAGAAGGTCTCATCAGTCCACATACTGGGTCCTTCCTAAATAAGGTATGTCGACAGATTGTATTATCCGTCCTGCAGTGCGTTCTTCAAAAATGACAATCTGCAGAAGAGAGGGGTATATAAAGTCCCTTCATACAAAGGCTGAGTCGCTTTAAATATTTTTAGGAGGAAAAGGCATATGATCACAGCAGGGGAAGGAAGAAGCATTTAAAGAGATCAATCAATATCAGTCTGAACAGTAACTGTGATTCTTCTTCAGCACCACATGATGCAGAAAACAAACGAGCGTCAAATCAGGTTTGTCTTGATTTTGAACTTGATGCAGCGCTTTCAAGTTTAGCTGCCATCCTTGTCATGTCTTAATGGTTGTCAGAGCCATACTCGGCTTTAGAGCAGCACCTTCCCTAACTTTCACAGATCTTACAAGATAACAGTTTCCTTTCTCTCGATTGCACTGGTTTTCAGCTAGAGATAGGCAATTAATATACTCTATGTATCTAGCTCTTTGGGACGTGAATGAGAGCAGGATCTTTAATACTACAAACAAGCAAAGAGAAATCCCACCAAAGCCTCTCACCTCATTGCTCCCTTTCCATAGCCAGGGGCCAGGAAGATACAGTGTTTCCTGAGGTCCAATTTTCCAGTAGCGGCCCAGGTTCTGACCATTGACAAACACAACTCCTTTTTCCCAGCCCTAGAATCAAGACAGTACACAGAATTACTGATGCAGCTGTATTTCCTAGTTAGCGTCCCCACAGGAATCTAAAACTACTTTCACACTTCCTTTCTTTCAGGCCATTTTCTGCAGGTTTTCTGCTTGCCTTCCCTGTGCAACTCCCTGAAGCCATGAACATTTAAGTAAGCCCCGTTGAACAAGAGTTATCCTTAATGTACTAATTAAAAGGATAAAGCTTTCAAAAATGTGCAATTCATGATTTATGCTTGTACAGGAAACTTTTGAACAGATGTATCTTTATTTCTTCCCAAGCATAGAGTATCTCCCCTCACCTATGCCTCTGACGAGCATAATTTACAACAAAGCAGTACCATAATGATTGGCATGAACCTCAGCTCTAAGGGAGTGAAATCAGAGGAGGAAGTTTAATAATACTTAATATCTCATCTTAAGTTCTACGCAAGAGCAGCAATCTTCCACAGAGGAAGATGCGAACACTAAGTCTCATGCCAGGTCTACAAAGAAGTGACTCTTTCCCTGTCACATTGAGGAGGCAGAGATAAAACTACTGCCCCCTTTACTTTTGTGCCCATTACTCCTCTGCAACTACACAAGAAATAGCATTTGTATGTCAATAAAAAAGACTAACTGTTCATTAGCAGCTCTGCAGGGTCAGTATTGCACATGTTTTCTTCCAGGACCACTATAGACAGAACAGGATTACCTGCCAGCTTGAGGAGACTCTTGCACACTCAAAATAATTCTTTTTCTCTAAGATCAGAGGAAGACTACAAAACTACAGACTACAAGACAGAGCTCAGTCAGTGCTATTACACAAGCATCTCCCTAACCAGCTTTTTAAAAATCTTGATCAAGAAAAAATAAAGGGGGGGGGAGGGGGGAGAAAAACAGGACTTGCCTGTAGCTTCAAGAAAGTGTCCTGTGGCTGATGCTCTATCCACAGCCTTCCTCGAAAAAAAGCCGGACCGACAAAGTAATCTGGGACTGCGCTCCATCCAGCGATATGTCGCAAGCTGTAAGAGAATCACCGAGCACCAGGCAGCACTGAGAGACACAGCTCTGGAGGTCTTAAGATCATTTCAATGCTGCTTACAATGGCGGATCGATGTTGTTGCAACAAGGTTGCTATTTCCTTGCATGCCTGAAATGTCAGGCAGTTACTTTCTAGTGGTAGGGCCTAAAGGTAATATTCTTCATGCTGCAAAGGGATGAAGGGTTTATGTCCCGTAAACATTCAAGGCAAGCACCTTGCTGATCTCTTCCCCTCCACTTAAGGTAAGGGTACTCGCGGTATGTGTCTCAAGTCTTCATTATCCTATGCTCGCCACATCACTGACAGGCCAATTTCTGGTACAAGAAAAGGATATATTGGGCTATAATCCTTTACAGGAACGTAAAAATCTCTGCTTCATGTTGGCTGCTGAAGTGCCCGTCCTCTTTCAGAGCCATGGTGCAAGCTTTAAATGCACGTGGCTGGCACAGGCTAAAGGAAAACCTGCAGAATTGACAGAATTCAAAACAGACATTGCAGCCCACGATCCTATCAAGGAACATGAACACATCCTTGCAAGTTTGCAGTAATGAGGGGCAACCTGGCATTGTTTCTTATCTGCGGCAACAATTCGGGAGCAGGGGACAAACAGGAAAGAAAGTAAGGAGTGTAGAAGTCCCACAGAAGCCTTGAGCTTCTGTCCAAAAATGTTCCTTCTGACCCTTAATAACTGCATCTCTTGGATTCAGGGAAGTTATTGATCCAGTGCAGCTTGACTGCTACTGAATTATTCAACTAAAAGCCTACAACAATTCCTTTCACGATACCATGCACTCCATCCTCCTACGCAGTGGCTGTAAGCTGATTGTGTTTCCTTTCTGCTGGTCAATTGCCAGTAACTGACTGTAGCGTTGACTAATCTTGCTTTTGTTTGGGCATGGCACTTCACTTGCTTTAATGTTCCTCACTGGAAATATTCTTCTAAAACCCTGCAGTCAAAGGTTATGCGAGTTACCCCATCATAACAATCCTTCAGCTAGCCCCCCAGCACCTGTTGAGATTGTCCTTAGCAATTCCAAAATGTCAACTTACTTTCTTTTAAAAGCCATTTCAGTTTAACACGGCCTCTCTCTCTTTACACAAAATGCAGGAGCTGTGATATCTTGGGGGATGCACATGTGTTACTTTCTGGTATTAACAACGTAACTGAAAACAGTGTCTCTAGATTGTGGCCAGAGTCCACAGGGCATCCGTTGCCTTGAACATTTGCTAAGGTTTTCTGTATCTACTAACAGAGGCTCCCTGACTTACCCCTGCTAGATTTCTTTTTCAGTCTTTCTTGAGTTAAAGCAAAATAAGTTAAAAGAGAGGAAGCCATCTGGACTTGTTAATGTACTGTTAGCAGCTTCCTAGAATCAGTCCGTCCCTTGCGAGTTTGAATTACTAAACATATCAGCCACATTGCTGATTTCAAGAAAGATACAAACTTCTCCAACATGTGAGCGTGTTGGGACCCACCCCTTTGGGTAAGCCATGCTTTTTACCTACCCGATCTAACCCTGCTGTACAGGCTGTGAGAAAGTCTTTAAATCCTCCACAGTGGGAATACGTTTCACCCCTACACAATGGTATGGATAAAGCGGCACCATTTTCTGCACTATTTCAGGCAAAGGTCTCAGCAAGGAACTTAATCAGTGCAAAAATCCACCTCCCTACTTTTACCTTGTGTTGCCTTACTGATACATATAACTGCTACCTATTAGATTTTGTACGGCTGGTAAACAGCTGGTTTCAAATGAGGAAGAAGAATTTTTTAAATCCCACAAACCTTTTCATGAAGCCAGGTTTCATCTCCAAACTGTAAATCTTGAAGTTCCTCAGGGGGGTTTTATTCAAGAAGACGTCACCAATTAAGCCTGCAAGAGCAATGAGGGTAATGAAGAGTTGAGAAACAGCTAAAGCTGATAGAGTTTCCTATTTGAATGTGCGGAACAGCAGGAGATGGAAAACAGCCACATTCTGCAATGGAATTAGAGTCCATATGGTCCCATTGCTCATCCAGATTGAGTGGGGAACATTACTATACTTTGGCCTCTCCACTCTCTCCTTTGCTTCAACTCACCAAGCCGACAAACACCCTCCAAGCAGATAACATTGCTGGCACATGCGGCAGATGGGGTTGTTTTGTTGCTGTTTTTTAGTTTGCTGTCCATGCATAGTTTTTTTTAAAGCAATACATCAGTTACTTCTCTAATAGGCACAGCAAAATATAACGTGGGCAAGCACTAACGTCCTGCGCTGATCCAGTGCTTTTCATCCAAGGACTTAAGACACCATAATAAGTAATTTACCGTTAGCACTCTCTTGTTAAAGTTATTCTCCATGTAGCAGGCAAAGCCTGCATCCTAATCCAGCCTCATAATTACAGGACCGCAGTTGAGACTGCCTAAGCAGCACAGGCTTTATGCACCTCTTCCGCAGTAAAGTAAAATTAGTACAGTCACATGCCTAAATCCAGTAGTCTATTTTGTACAGTTTTTGTGTACAGTTCTCCACTAAAATAGAATCCTGGGGTTTTGACCTATTCCAGCTCCACAACTGTGTGTGATAGACTTGAAAATGTTGGTAAATTCTGCTCAACAGGATGCAATTCATTCCTCCTGATATTGTGTGAGTTATTAAATGTTGTGATCCTCCAATATCAAACTCCCAGGGGAAAACACAAATTAAAAAAGGTATTTTCCTTCTCTCCCTGTGAAGTAACATGCTCACAGAGCAAGAGAAAGGGTGCCCTAACCTCACCTAGCCAATCTAGAGCAGAATAAGATTGACAGCCTTGGGTTTAGTTGTACCCCTATAAAATAAGAAGCCTTGATGCAAGCCATCAAGCAGCCACTACTTTTCATCTACGATCACTCCAGATAGGGGGTGATGAGCTGTGTTTTTTAGCAAGTTCCCTCCATCATACCGTTTCCCCCCAACTCCCAGATGGTATCTTGGCTAGCACTACGATAGCTGTATTGGGTCTTCAGTTTGGTTCTACGTAAAGCACACAAGAAAGGCAGCTCTACAGTGTTCAAACTCAGAGAACTATCTAGGACGGTTTAAGAACAAAGAACTTACCTTTCCTCTGTTCATTCAATGCCAGGCCATAATTGACACGACCGCAGTTCTCTACCAAGAGTCTTAGCTGCCTGAATCCCTGTTAAAAAAAAAAAAGGAGAGCATCAGCTGGACCAGTGTGCAGCACGTGCTGTATCAGCCATAATGCCCGGTTAACAGAGGTCAGTAGAGGTGTTTAAGAGGGGAGGTCACGCCAACATCTTTGGCAGTTGCAATTTATCTGTTTACTTTAAAGTTCTGGATTACCTGACAGAACAGCATCCCCATATCCTTCAGCTGCTGCAAAGAGTTATGCCACTGAGGAACTCTCAGCCTTTTCATAAGTTTTCTTTCTTTTTTTCTGTTGAATTTTAAGTACCATTTTGATATCACCCACAGAGCCAGAAATGGAGTTTGACACAGTACAGGCTTATGTCACATAGCTCTCCCACAAGTCGTAAGAACAACTAGTCTATCAGCCCACTCACCTGCTCCTAGGAGCCATGCACAGCTCTGCTGACATGCATTCGATCAATATACTAGCCTTATTGCCAGCTTCTGCCAGGGCAAGACTACTCTCAGAGCTAAAGAAAGAGAGATATCCCACCTCGTTTCATTTGAGACCCAAAAGGTGCAAAAGCCCCCAGACCCCCTAAAACCTGCTTTGTGCTAAGGAAGATGAAGCCTACACAGCCTTAATCTGCACAAACAGGGTACCGGTACTCAATGTCTACAGTTGTGGGTGGGGCAGGAAGGCTGGCAAATTTTGTGCAGCAAGGACTACACTGATCTGAATTTTCTCCATGGAAACGTATTCAAAAACCACTTTTCAATCACAAACAGTAACTTGGCAGTGAAATCACGCTGTATCATCCCCTGTGTCAGGCTACCGCACCAGCTAGTTAAATGGATTAGGTGGGAGGCAGGTGCCTTCTGGAGAGCTATGCCTCTTTAGCGGTCTTGGTTCTGTTATCCACTTACTATTGATGTGAGCAATCCCCAGTTAGTTACCTGTCCTTCAGGAAGGGAGAGCTCCACTTTGTTGTAGTCCAGCTCACCAACATACATGGTGTTAACAAACACCTGCAGAACAGAGCACAAAAGAGGAGAGCAACTTGTCACCAATGAGATATAGATAGATAGATAGATAGATAGATAGATAGATAGATAAAAAAATCATGTATTGCATAGGTTACTGAAGTTGTATTTGGGAAGGAAATTGTCTCTACTTGAAACTAGAACTCAGCGTCCATAACTATGTCACTGATTCAGTCTAGATAGGGAAAAAAAATCACAACATTTCTCAGAACATTCAGTATTCTGATGCTTAAAGGTACTACAGGTTTTAGTAGACTGGAACCCTAAGCTGATTTACAAATAAGGGCTGGGGCTTAGCTGAGAACTGAAAAGAGCGAATCACACTTCTAATCTAAAACTTCACATTTTCCTTCATGGTTGACCCATTTCCTGCCTAGCTGCCAAGACCAAAGCATTTACATCTGACTGAAGTTAGTCACGGCTGCCCTCTGCTCCTTACCTGTGCTCGGTCACGGACATGGTCCCTTGAATGCAGATGTCCACCACCAAATATGACAGTCTCGTAGAGCACATAGCCGTACGACTGCCCGCTGCTATCATTTAGACGCAGATTCTCCATGTTAATAGGAAACTCTGACTTAATGGGCTGCAAAGGAGAAACAAATTTAATGGCAGAAGTGGCCTCTCAGCATTGACAGGCCACATAGAGGCAATTAATCTAAGATAGGTGTTCCGCTCTGCCACAGGTTACGTTTACCCTCTGAGCCTCCAGAGGTCTGTTCCAACCTGAATTACCTGATGACTCTATGAAAGCTATGAAAGCAAAGTACCAGAAAAGGGAGCCAAGGACTTGCAAAGCTGGAATTCCAAGAGAACAGAAGTAGCAGTAAAAAAGGTGAGATAAAAGATTTGCCTCCTTTGCATATCCTTGACAAAACATTCCCCAACCTTATCCTCACGGGATAAACAAGCCAGTGCACTAATTGCCTCTTCCACCTAAGAGGTGAAGCCTTTTAGCACTGAGATTCATTAACATTGGTAGTACCTGTAAAAGAGAAGGTAACACATCCCAGAGAGAGATATACTGATGCAACAGGATTGCACCGTATGATGCCTTGCTTTCAATCATGGGAGGGAGAGGAAGAGGCTGGCCTGTGATGAAAAAGAAAGATAAAGATGAAACAACCATTTCAGGTGCAAAAAGCCAACACAGATTTAAGGCCCCTCCAGACCTACTTTGGTCCTCCCTCCCATCTTTTGGAGAAAGCACCCAGCCAGTCAACCAACCAGAGTCACAGGGCTCCAGCAGAAAGGCCAATTTAAACAAGTCTCTGATTTAACACTGTAGGTAGAACAGTATCTTGATTCTTGGATTTATAATTACCAATGATCATGCTGAAGAGTTGGCGGAGCTTGAAAAATTTGGATGTGTAGTCTCCAGCCTCTGTCAGCACAGCGTCATAATCTGAAAAGGAAGTACATACGTTTGAAAAAACACACAGCAGCTCTAGGACAGCCTTCATGTACGCTGTCGTCAAAGAAGTAAAAGTCCAAGACACAATTTTCGTGGCACTGTATGTATTATGGACACCTGTACGCTTTTATCTGTGTGAATGTAGCTAGACAACCACAGAGTTGCTTAATTTGGAGAAGAGCCACTCACCAAGGAGCAAGATACTTTCAGAGACCTAATTTGCATGTATCCAGAATTTCACACAGGATCAAGTCAACAATTAACAATTTTAATAAAGGGCTGTTGGGATGGCAAGAGCTTTGCAGTACAATTTGACTTGGTAAAATTAAAAACCAGAACTGTATCCTGGATCACCCTCTTTCCCTAGAAAGAACAGCCAGCATGGAGATAACATGAAGCAAAGTCATCATCTGCAACTTCTATTCCCAGTTCGGAATGAGGGGATCCTCCACATTCCTGGGTCTGGAAACAGGAAACGCTAACGTAAACGCCCTTGTAGACAGGCATTTGCTTCTGAGCTATGTTCCAACTTATCTCTCCATGAGAAAGTGGTTATGCTGATCGTTTCTCAATGCTTCTGTCAGCTGTAACTAGCCCAAAGGGTATGAGCTGCACTCTCACAATAGGTGCATGGGCAAGGCAGTGAAAGAAAACTCACCATAACTGGTGACATCTGACTTGTATTCATCAGCCTCTAACGCACCGTTCATGAAGCCAAAGTTGGTGCCTCCGTGAAACATGTAGAGATTGATGGATGCTCCTAATTTGAGGATGCTAGCTACAGTATTCACCATTTCTGTAAAGGAAGGGCAGAGACCAAGAAGCTAGGCTAACACTCTTCCAGTAATTCGAAGTACACACAAACATTCTGGCCCCTGTCAGTCAGTCACGCCTGTGTAATTACAGTGATTTCTATTGTGATTCGTATTTTGCCCTCAGTAAGGACAGCACATCTACTGACACACCAGGACACATTAGTGCATTCAAATATGCCTCTCCTATAGGTGAAAAAAGGTAAAGCTCATGTACTTGAAGAGGAATTTTGCTTTTAAGCAGAAGAGTTGTAAGGTCTACCCAATCAGACTCCTAAACTCAACACACCAATGACCCAATTACAAAGACAATTGCAGGAGGATGAGAGAGTCATTAAAATAGTCTCATATAGCTCTATTTTCACTGTACTTTAGACGCCCTGGAAGTTCTGGGGTTGTTGGGGTTTTTTGAAGTACTAGTCCTCCTTCCTAATGAGCTTTTAAACTAGAGAAAACCTGATACTTTTCAGAAGGTGCTGCACTTGCAGGAGGCTTAAGTTCACCATACTCCCACAAAAGGTAAAATAATCCTCTCTAAATGAGGAGTGTTTATTCACTAGACCAGTAATGTCATTATGACGGAGGTTTCACAAAACTTGTGACATTTTTACAAAATGCAAATGAAGTCTTCACAGGAATTAGATTACCTCAGGAGGTGAAAGAGATTATTTAAGTCACTGGGCTGCATTTTTAAAATCAACACAGAGTAGTAGCACAAGACCTTAGGACACACCGACACTAATATCTTAAGATCTTTGGCCCTCTGCACACCCCATAGAGTCCGTCTTTGAGGAATAAAAATATAATTTATTTTTAAAAGAGCTGCTGTTTACTAACACTACTAAAGAAAATCCAAGGCAAAGCAATGTGACCCACTCACTGAGAGATCATTCATTTCCAAAGATTCACACAAAGCAAAGGTTACAGCAGGAGAGAAAATCTGAAAAAAAATGTGTGTCGTTTTTCTGTCACTGTTTGCCGAGCAATCAACCCCCCTTCCTACAAGAACAGTATGTGGTGCTCACCGTCTGCGTCAAAGACATAGTGAGGGCCTCCCCAGTTATCAAACCATCCAGTCCAATACTCCATCACCATCTTTGGCTGATCTCTCTGTATCAAAATAAAAACAAAGAGTTAAAATAGAGACAGGGCAGTCTTGCACTCATCCCTGTATTCTAGAGAAGCATTGTTCAAATGCAGTTTGGTGACATGGTTTACAACAGTGTTTTCTTCTCAAGTTGGCATGAAAAAAAGCAGCTAAGGAGCTCTGAACAACTGAGGAACACGATGCTGTGAGCCAGCAATGCCCAGAACAGGAAAGCAAAGCAGAGAAGTACTCTGCCAGGTCAAAGCAAAAACCACGGCACACAATCAGGTGATACCGAACAGCTCCCGATATTGTTGTTTGGTAGAGCTGTAGCAAAAAGACAAACCAACTGTCACTGTTTGGCTTCTGCTAGAAATACGCATTAATAAATGTCTGCTTATCAGCTACGCCACTGCCAGCTGCGAGTTTGCAGGTGCACTGCAGCCAATGCTTGCCAAGGTAGGAACAGCAGACCTTAGCGGCTTAATGCCTTTTTAATGCTGCATATGGTGTTGGCAGCAAAGAATTAGCCTTTGCAGAATTAGGTCTTCATTAAAAAGGCTCTGCACACAGAGCAATTGCTTCCCATTTGTCACCGCTTGCCAGCTCCCTGAGCTCCTGCATAACTCCACGCGGCCCCATCCCACCGGACAGGACAACATGTGCTCAGCCTGGCTGGCACTCCTTCCTCGTGGTATTTATTCCTGGTCAAGGCAGTTTTGCCCTTTATTTCATACGGGCTTTATCTGATGCCACATGAAATGGCCAAGGTAAGTGGGATTAAAGAAATTCATGTTTCATTAGGAGAAAACAACTGCAGGTACCTGTAGTAATCTAACTGTTCCAGGTTCAAACCAGCTCTTGGGAATACGTTTAATCAAACTGTCCCCAGTAAACTAGTCAAAGAAGGAATTTTTTCACCCTCTGGCATAAAAGACTATAACAAGGAAAAGAGAACATAGCTTCATAATCCTTGCAAATATGAATGACAGGCTTCCTATCTTGTAATCAGTAAATGTGGCAAAGGAGCAGCTGCTTTTATTGGGCCATGTTGCATTCAATTGGTGGGAAGGTGCTGCCTCCTGTTCATTTGCAGGGTTTGGGGAACTTTGTAAGACCTCAAGAAGGCAAAAGCACATGCAGCAGAGACTCTTTAGCCTGTACAGGAAAAGAAACAAATATAAGTGGTAGGATTCAATGTTCAGCATGCCAGCAGCAAGGTTTCCTTTCACAGTCCAGGCAAAAGCCAAGGGAAGAGATCAGAAGAGAATCGATCACAGCCAGGGACAGATGTCAGTTGTTCACATCTTTCCAGGCTGACATTTGGAGCAAGCAGAGCAACAGGGAAAGAAGAGGACAGAGGATGCAAAGAGAGAGAGAGAACCTGTCACTAAAAGCCAAAACTTGTTATTCCCTCACTACTCCCTCAACACACAATCAAGATGCTTTTTGCATCAAGCATTCATTAGGCAGTTCCCTGCCCCTCGTTCACATCTCTGACAGCCCAGGGGGCTAAAGATGCTCAAGCGACACGCTAAATTTGAATGCTTTTCTGCAGCGAGCACTGTTAAATGCCAGGTAGGCTGGGCTGCGGAGAAGGCAGGAAGAGCCAGGGACTGCACTGTGTGCAAGGTGTTTTGTGAAGTTACTGTGGAAGCATATCTGACATCAAAGCGTCCCTCTGATCGGTTCTGCTGCAGGTCCTAGCAGAAATAGGACCAAATGCCTAGTGGAGACAATACCGTCTTCTTCACAGCATGGCATTAATACAACTTCCCATATCCACACTGAATATGAGGTCTTGGAGATGACTGAAACACCCATCACAGTGTACCCTGAAAGAACTGCAGTAGATCAGCACCCAGCATTTGAAGACTACAGTTTTCAAACCTGCTCTTGATGGCATCCAGGGTAAAGAGTTTGGGAAAAAGATGACTGAACTTCAAGAGAGAGGTCTGACAATTACAAAGTAGGACGCTACTGGGTATCAACACTTGAAAATGTGAAGAAATCTAACCCCTAAACACAGGTCACGGGGCACAGCTGAATGGAAAGCCTTTAAGAAGGTGCTGGATAACAGCATCCTTAAAACCTCCTTCGCTTTCCAGAGAAATCATCATAAGTATTTTCACTGATTGCAGAAGGATTGGGCCTAATGAGAAGGAAGCCCAAACATTTGTTCAAAAAAAGCCTTAAACCAACACACAGAACCGAAACAGACTATCAGCGCTTCATTTCTAATGCTGTCCTGGAAAATCTAGATGAACAAAATTCTTCTGCATTTTACCTGTACTGTGTCCAGGTATTTCAGTAGCCCAGGTTCCAGTTTCTGAAAGTTAACAGTGGCCAGTGCTATTGGGAAAAGAAAAAGTTTTTATTAATTTAGACACGTACAAAATGCCTAGGGGACCGTCTCCTTAGGCATCAGCCCAGCACAAGCTCAGGGGGAACTGGAACATCTTCTGAACCATCAACACAACCTCATCGGAAATTTCCCATCAAAGTCTTTGCTTAGTCTGCAGAATCTAACTGGACCGCAGCACACAGTGGAGTACTTGCAGGCCATCTTTTTAGCTCTAATGTTCAGAGATACTAGAAAGAGAGAGCATCAGAGCAGCTCATGGGGTGTCACAAGCTTTAATTAGAGGCTGTAAAGCACTTGGAGATCCTTAGATAAAAGGCACCACATAAAGGCAAACTTATTATTAGAAAGTCATATCTGGATGCCACACTGATCTCCCAGGCTTTAGCTGCAGGAATCACTACCCAGGCAATATCTTACAGCTTGTCATGTCTGTGGGGGTGGGTGAGAGAAACCACAGTACAAGTGAACCAGACAGAAATTGTAATTGGAAGACTCATCTATGCTTCTGCCCTGTGCAGCATGGGGGAACTGGCAACTAGTTTGTGTAGCTGCATGTATAGTCAAAGTCGCTACATGATCTTCAAGCACTGGAGTGGGAAGATCTGTCTGCAGGAGCTGGTGCGTTAGAAGACACTAATCTGGTATCGGTGTCCCAGCCCCTGGTACATGCTTGAACCATTCTCATACTTTTCTAGCCGTCGGTCACGCTGATGATATTTCTCCCACAAAACTTTGAAAATGCAGGAGTAATGATATGATTCTGTATTAAAAATTGACTTCTTGCAAGAGAGCTGGTATCAAATCCAGCCC
Source organism: Steatornis caripensis (assembly GCA_013398225.1). NCBI lineage: Eukaryota > Metazoa > Chordata > Aves > Caprimulgiformes > Steatornithidae > Steatornis > Steatornis caripensis. The sequence continues at coordinate 152,363 of VZSC01005217.1, forward strand.
CAGTTGTGTCAGACAGAGCACTTCAAACAGAATATTTACAGAAGCAAAAGCTCACTTCTCATTATTTATACCTTGAATTTAATAGGCTGACCTATGTAGTGTGCAGAGCTGAAGAATTTGGCACAGGCAAAAATGGTGGGAGAACAAAATAAAACATAGATTTAGCACTGATTTAACACATGAGATGGCAATCCTCAAGGTGAACATGCCCAGTTCTGCTCTTCATGCAGATTAAAATGGTGTAAAGGTGTGGAGACCCAGTCCCCAAAGCCTTATTCATCCTTTCCACAGTAGGTAGTTTTCACAATACACACAGCTTTTCACCATGGTGCGGAGGGAGTTTTTATGTTGTCACCCAGAAGGGCTGTACCAGGTCAGATTAGAGCCACCCAGTTTGGGATTGTCGCCACTGACTGTGCCCGTGAAGGGAGGAGGATTGCAGGAGCTGCACAGAGACCGACCGAGATTTTTTTCCCTACAGCATGGGACATCCCACGATACCTATGAGCATGAAGGGACCCCCAGCAACAAAAGCTTTCCTCCTCATCCCCTGAAAATGTGCTTCAACTGCTGAATAAAGGCTACAATGCGTAGTCTCAGGTCCTTCTACAACAGTTTTCTCTGCAGAGCACCAGACTGGCCGCTCTTGGCATTAACAGGAACCTACAAATGCTTCTGGGGAAGAAATCGGTACACCACTGATGAACAGCGTAAACAAAACCACAAGATCACTGCATTAGTTTCCAACTCGAGTATGGATGCTTCTACTTTATTACGCGTGTCTGCAGCGGATTTTGTTCTCCCTCCTTTAGCGCTTTCATAACCACCTTGCTGCTATACCGCTTTGAGCCCTAGTTATTCTACGCATCTGATTACTTGACATGTTGACTCTAATGAGCAGATTGTTATGACATCTCAGAGGCAAACTGGTATCAAAGACCTCTCAGCATGCAACATGCTGGAAAAGACAACTGCAAACAAGAACGAGCTCTGAGGCAGTAAACATTCCCACAGAAGATGGTGAGGGCTAGACAGGGATTTCCACACCAGCCCTTCTGCGTGTCAGCTCTCTGGCAGGGAGAGAGTGACTCTCTGTGGTCAAGGCTGGAAACTGCTGCACACCAGAAAAAATACAATTGAGAAGACCACTGTACTGGTGGAGGCCCACGGGCTTCAGAGTTACTGAATTTGTCCCTCTCATACTGTCATATAAAAACAAGAGGAGGAAAAAAAGGCAGGAAAAGTCCCTTTAATCATTTCCATGGCTGAGATTAGAAAATTAACATTATTTGTTACTGAGCGATGACAGGAGCACTCAAAGACTGCATCCTGCCAACACTTCATTCAGAGAAGCAATTAGTACTCAGGCAGGAAGCTGGCAGAAACGCAGGAGAGATCAGAGGCCAAGTACATAGTAAATCTCAGCTGAACTGGATCTGGAAATCTGATAATCGGTATCGCACTATGCCCCAAACAGTCAGGTTTAGGGCACAGTGAAACTCAAACAGCTGTACCTTCGTTTCTTCACAGTGAAAAGCAGGAGGGGTGCTAAGCAGCATTTTTAAATACTTCATAGAATTACACTTTTTAAAAGGGAAGGGGAAAACGGACATCTTTTTGCATTATGCACATCTGATATCCTCCTTTACCTACCTATCAAATGCTATATGCCCCAGAGCCAGCTCAGTGAGAAGACAGGGCTGCCCCACAAGCTACTGCTGAACTTCCAGAATGTTAAGAGTTCAGAATCTAGGTTCTGATGGACTGTTTTCTTCTCTTTTCAAATGCAAAGCAGGTATCTTAAGAAGAAGTTATTACTATTAGTAATTGCTGAGGTACTTGTTTAATATATATTCAAATGAAGCAATAAGAAGTAGCATTTTCCACCTTGTAATCTGGTGGAAACAACATCAAGAAATGCTAGGTGCTGCCGTCTCTTCACTAACCTCGTTGGGAAGTACAGATGCCGAACACCAGACAGAAGGCAGCAAGGTATTCAGTCTGCACACACTTAACGTCCTTGAAAGCAGAGTGGCTGCCTCCCCGTGGGGCAGTCCTGCTATCACTGTGTTACATCTTCTGTTAAAAAAAACCACTCTAAACCTTTCTGGGAAGGGTCTGGGTTTGTTCTGTGCGTATACCATCCAGCTAAGGGGGTCCCCTCTGTGGCTGAAGCACCTACCACAAACAGAAATACAGTTAATGGGTGCAGCATCGCGAATGAAGCCTACTGCTCTCGTTCAATGGCTATATTTCTTCAGCTGCCCCAAAGAACAGTCTTACCTTGCTCTCTTACAAGCACTTACCTCCTTCCACTAAGCCAAGTGACAGCCCGTTCTTGTTGTCTGAGGTCATTAACAGTTCCACAATCCCTCTGTTTAACAGGGCCTAAATTAAAAAGAGGAAAAGCCATTGTGTTAACAGCCCGAGTTTGGTACTTGGCAGGATGTTAAATCATTAAGGTACATTATCACCTTCTTTTGGGATAGCTTGAAACCCTAGTGGCTTGGTAAGAAATATTATTCCTGTGACAACTCCCATCCCTCCTGCAGCTTCCCTGCCTACTTTTTCCAGCTTAAACACAAATGAAAAACCTTATTTTGTTTTAGAAAGCTGGATCAGTTTCTCACCAATGCATCAAGCTTCAGGACCTTATCTTCTTCTGCTGAGATCAGTTTAATAAATAGCTTCACTGCTTTCCGTCAAAAGAGGGCTTCAGGTGGGAGAAGAAAAAGAAAAGCAGCTCACCCTTCCTGACTAACAATGGAAGCCGAAAGGAGAAAATAGCTGGTCTGACAGTGATTGCCATCACAGGACAGCTCAGGTACCTATGTTCTTGAATAGTCAAATCTGAATGAATTTACTGGTTCTTCAGTATCACTGTATTGAAATAGCACTGTAAGGTTTTTAAAATGCGTATGCACACACAAGCTTCTTCCCATTAGGATTTTTCTCTTACAGATGATTTTTTACAGAACAGTGGGAGATGTTTGAAGGAGGTTAGAAAATCCTAGTTGCACATTAACCCCTCTTTTCACTGTACCTGCATTAGAAGTCACTCCTCCAGCCCGAAGGAGCTTTGAAAACAAGCCTTCAGTCTCTTAATTCTAAATTAGTAATTGTAAAACGGTGATAAAGACACATCAGCTCACACAGGAGACAACTAGGCAACCTGGTTAGTTTACCAACCTACCATCACTAAATCGATACCTGACCAGATGCCGGTATCTGACAAAATTCAGCTCCTGAGGAAACTGGAATTTCTAACCAATTTTATTAAGATAATTCTGTGAGCACTGCATGAATACTAAGTTTCTTCCTCTCCTTTTGAATATAAGCGCAAAATGGAGAAACAGAAGAGAGCTGCCACACATTGAAATGCATTACAAGATTTCAGGGTGCAGCAGAGAAACCAGGAATAGAAACAGCATCTGAGGCAGGCACAGGTGTGTGCTCAACTAATCCCAGCTCACGTACTGTGAAGGGAGGGAGGTGTCGATACACCCTTTCATGGCCCTCACATGTCGGAAGGCAAAGGCACTGCACCCACAAGAGCGAGGTGAGGACGGCGATTTCAGGTTTTGTGTGAGTTGTGGGTTTTTTTTAATGAGGATATTAAATCCAAGAAGATTGCATCATTGCCATATATGCTAGATGCAAATGTGAATTAATCAACTTGCCACATTCAAAGCTCTAGGCCCAAACCAGAACAAAGACTAGGAGCTCCACCTCACGTTAGCTCCCACTCGGACCAAAAAGGAAGCCCTGCAAATCCTGCTTTCCCACATTTTCATCTTTAACCATTATAATGTACTTCCTCAGATGTAAGCTGCGCACAATACCAGAATATGACAAAACAGCACTGCAAAAATACACCCACAGGCTTGGCAAGGAAACATTATCTGTTCCGACAAGTCTGAAACATCACGAGCTCTTTCATCACTGAGATATGGAAAAGCAAGCACCGAGTCAGCACGCTGTTCAGACACAACAGAGTCTCCATGCTCCATTTGTTTAGGGCTCTGAAAGCCATTTGCTTCTATGCTAGCCATTGGTGGGACACAGGGAGGGAAGCTATGTGGATGTAGCAGAAAATTTTGACAGTTCAGATTGGCGATTAACTCTTTAACTTGTTCATATGTACGCTTCATATTTAACCTTCTAAGCAATGTTAAATCACTCCACGAGACGGAGGTAGTGCAGGAGCAAGCACCACTCTAAGCAGATGAGGACTCCTGCCATGCAATTTATTTGGTTGAAGAGCCTCTGTATACCTTAAGCAATAGGACAACCTGAGCCAGAGCTAACTTTGGGGTGCTAAGGGCAAAGCTGGGGTGCCCAAAGGGCTTCAGAAGGATCTGATAATACTGTAGCAGAAGAGCAGGGAACACACAATTTATAGCACGTACTCACACACCACTGGACGGGTAACCTTTCACATGCAGGAGCACTTTTAAGTGTCCAGTGAGAAGAAATTAAACAACGAACCTTGTGAGACATACTGCAGATCTTGTTAACTGTCTGCCTTGCGATTGCACTGAGGGTAAATGAACAGGTCAGGCTCACGTTAGATCCACCAGGATAACCTGGCCTCCTTGGGCACTGGCCAACTCTTTATTGTTCAGTTCAGAGGCAGGAGCCAGGGCACAGTCTAGTCCCCATTTGACAACGGTCAGGGAGGCATTAGGCAAATTAACCTGCCTGATGCTGAGCTCCAGATTACACAAGTTTAGGAGTGAGCTGGTGGCTTCTTCACATAAACCTTTCTCCCAGGAAAGTTAACAGACACAAAGTTAACAGAGACCTTTCTTTAATGTTGTCTAAGAGAAGCCAAACAGGACCAGCAGGAGACAGCTTCTTCAAGGTCAGCTATGTGTTACAGATACTCCCCCATTTCCCTACCACCCTCTTCTCTGCAAGACATAAGAACACAGGCTGATCGGTATTGAGAGGGTCATATACTATCTCTTCCGTTTCAGGAAGAAACATCAAGGGAATTGCAGCTGGATTATGTACTGATGCTTTCAGGGGTTTCTGAAGCCACGCTGAAAAGGTATTCAGGAGAAAGAAAATACTGTAAGGGAGGTAGTTTATGAGAGAGATTCACCACAGAAACAAGTAAATGCGCTAACATTACCATTTTAACATAGGTCATGTAGTTTTGGTCTTTGGCATAGGAACCATATTCATTTTCCACTTGCACTGCAATGATGGGACCTCCTTTCTTGTACTGTTAGGAACAAAAGGGAGAAGTTGTTCACTGTGATTTCCAATCAGAGGGACCGAATCGCAGTGGCACTGGCTTGCACGACTCTTGGATGGACTCAGCTCCACCCTCTCATCCTCTCGAAGTCTACGCATAACCAAACGGCTAGATCTGGAGAGCTGACACAGACAGGTACAGTCCATACTGGCTCCTAAAGCGAAGCTGGTAGATAAGTTATTGCTTTAACGTGCTGCCATGACGCACAGCTCACACTCATCTGTGCAGACAGTCCCCACTTGCAGAGAGAGAGGGTAATGGATTGTACTTGCCTGAAGAGGGACGACAATAGGCATTAGATGATCAAAATAGGCATCCACAGCTTCTGTGAAGCCCTTGTATGTTGTCCTCAGTTGCATCTCTGGGTCTTGCAGTAGCCAACTACGAGAAAAGCAGCAGCAAACGGAATCTATTAGAGTCTCCTGTCCAGCCAAGGCTGCCAGAGATAACACCACTCACCGACACCAAGTCACGTTTGGGCAGGAATCATTGATCTTTCTGTGTCACTTGGCTAAGCCCACAGTGCAGGTACGGACAACACCATGTGAGGCTACCTACCACTCACACTTTTAAATGAGTCCGGACTGCAATTGCCAAGCTGTTCTCCTTCTTTTTGTTCTCTATTTTGGGCCTAAGCTCATTTCATTAACTTTTCCAATAAGATTTCAAGGTTACTCTGGAATTCCCTGCATCCCCAAGGGCACTCTAAACCCAATCATCGCTCAAAACAAAGCTTCTGGTGATTGTTCCCATGGTTTATTCTGCTGATTTACAAGACTTAATTCGCTGGTTTGGAGTTAACACAGAAAAGGGCAATTTGTTTAAGAGCAGAAAAATGTAGTCCTGTAACAATTTAAGCAGAGGGAGCTTGTACCTTCCTTGTCTCTGCAAAAGGAGGCATTAACTAATAGTGCTTCCAGAAGTCTGAAAGACTCAACTCCTGTACACTATATGCAACTTGGAGGGCTTAAAAAATCATTGCCTCTTTATTTGTAAAATGAGAATCGTACTGTTGCTCTTTATCAGAATCTTTTCTCTGTCTGATAAAAAAAATACACGGGTGCTGTGGCAACAACTGACAATTTACGCAGTTCTCATAACCTAATGCAGAGCTAGCTACTGCCTCTGGTCACGAGTAGCCATGCTCTCGTGATGAAGTCCCTGACACACCTTCGCAGTTCTGCACCTCAACTGTCTGATGCCAAAGGCACGGCATTCTGAAAAATGAAAAGATTAAAAGAAATAATCCCCAAATTCTGTCAAGTGTCTCCACTGAGGTTTATGCTCTGTGAAGGTGAGGAAAACAAGTGGTATGTAACCTGGCACTGGTTGCACTGGGATCTAGTAACCAGGCAAGTCTCAATGCTGACGTATTCAACTCGGCTCTCAAAGCCCCTTACCAGCAAGCTGCGTGCTTTAGGAGAAAATACAACAGGAGGTTGGAAGTTACAGGTCTTTATTACTGCCAGCCGTATAATACCTATGTTCTAGTAGGACTTTTAAAATGGACCTGAGATGAAGCAAATTCTTACATCTGCTGCGAATGCTACTATTTATATTATACAGAGAGTCAAGTTTCAACAGCAATACAAGATGGGTTTCCCCAATTCTGTTTTCTTGCTGTAACCATTATGCCACAACACAATTACTATTTTAAAGACTAACCACTCAAAAAATTTCTGGTTCCAGGCTTACTATCTGTACAGCTTAGGAGAGCTCCGTAACATACTGAGTATTGACCTGCTTCAGGGACACAGAAAATAAATATTCCCATGTAACAGCCAGCCATTCTAAATCTTTGAAAGAGGCTCAACTGTACGATCAGGGGGTTTGGGTTTGTTTTTCTTTTTCCACAGTCCCAAACACTTGCCTCAACGGAACTATTTACAAACGTACCTGGGCAGACCACCAAGATCCCATTCAGAGCAGATATAAGGTCCAGGACGCAGAATCACCCACAGTCCATTTTTAGCTGCCAGTGAAAGGAAGGCCCTAGAGATGCAGACAGCGTAATTATTGTCTGACTGCGGAATCCCTACTCCATGCACTCCTAATACACCAATCACTGTGAAATTTAGGTACCAGAACCAGAAGATAATTGCTTGATGAAGCAGCTATACGGGATTGGAACTAAACCTGTAAGTTCCCAGCACTCCAGAGAGCAAGGGAAGGAATGCGAGTCTGCACTGCCTGATCAAGGTACAGGCTTTGCTTCAGAAGCTGAAACTGACATCTTCATACAGAACCAACACGTACACCCTCCCCTCAAACCAGCAATATTTAATAATAGAGCTGTCTGTACCACATACTCTAGATCCAGGTTTTGACTGAAGTCAAACTTCCCTCTTTCTTGTTCATGAAGGTTCCACGGCACGTACCTGAAATGGAGAGTTAGGGCAGTGGAGGTGAAGGGCTGAAAAGGGCACTGAATTTGTGAAGCACAGAAAAAAAACTATGCGCTCCTTTTGTTAGTCAGTAACGGATCCAGAGATTTCTGCATGTACATATTACAAGTGTGTATTTACACGTTATTTGTGCCTTTCTTTCATTTTTCTGACAAGTCCTTACTTCGTTGCACTCTTTTCCTGTACTCTGCAATATCCGAGTTTCTCTAGACCATCTAATGTGGTGTCTCTCTAGGTATATCTTTCATTCTCCAAACCAGAACAATTTCTAAATTGTTCTAAATTGGCCATTTCAGAGCCTGACCCTTCCTCATCAGGTCAGCATTAAGGCGGCACTTTCCCAGTACGTCCGATAGACATCTGTTCCAGTCAGTATTTGAGGATACTGCAGTGTGTGATGGTTAAAGAAAAGCCGAGTCCCCGCTACTCTTTTCTGTGTCTTTTCTCATCACAACAAGTGCGGAAAGACATTGTTACGGCCCACTGGAATTAATGACAAAGTCCCACCAACTACTGTGGAAGAGGGGAGAGGCTGCTAGGTGCATGTGATAGAACCTAGGGAGTGAGGACACTTACGTTGTGAGGGTGTTTAAGCCACATGCTTTCATCTTAAGCATGCGGTCTTCCCAGTATTCCCTGGGCACTCGGAAATAGTGCATTGAACCTCCAAATATGCGGAAGGGCATCCCTTCCAAAAGGAACTGTGAGTTTTCTGTCTGCAAGCCTAGGGTCCTCCCCCATAACCGCAGAGGGATCAGCTCACTCCAGTTAAACCTAGAAGAGAGAGAGAGAGACACATGAGCATCCCGTCTCTAGTAAAGAAATCCGTCCCCCTAAGAGAGGCTGCTCATTTCACCCTACCTGGCAGGATCAGCTCTGACCTCCCTACCTCTGAAGTAAACCATGCTCTCTGTCATATAGAGCATACAGATTTTTCAGAAGACGATAAAACAGACGGAAGATCTGCCCAAGATGTGTATTAAATATTCATTTCTCTAGTAGCTTCCATCCTGAATGCCCCAAGCCACTCTTGTCATACTCTACAGCTGAAACGCAGCGCTGCTCAGGCACAGATCATGAAACTAACTTGCTGAAAATACAAGATCAGGAAGGTTTCACTCGCAATACTAGCAAATACTTTCATATTCGAAACTTACGAAATGTAAGATCCCTCTGTTTCGCAGTAGGATGACATACGCTGGCTGATTTCCAGATCCTCGCTCCAGCAGCAGCTGCATTTCAGTATTGCTACTCTGAATGTCTTGTGGTCTTTGATAGGTTTCAACTCAATGCATGGAAAAAATAAAGACCGCCACCTGTTCACTGTGAACAGAGAACCTTTTCCCTAACTTAAAGAAAATCCCTGGACTACATTCATCGCTCAGGGAAGATGAGGTCTGCTGTCCTCACAAACTTACCTCTGCGCGCATCGCTGCTCATGTTAACTCCTTACTATGTTATTTGCCAAAAGAACCAGAGCAAAGGAGGTAAGAGTTTTCGAAGCACTTACCAGCTTCAATACTCATGCCATCACAGCTCCGTTTGGGTTGGTTCCTGCATGCAAGACACTACTTCCTATTGCCTTACATGGCTCCCCAGTTCATTTTGGCTGAACCAAGAAAACATTTTATCAACTAGTCCAGATCCAAAGCAGTTACACTGCCTCCATCAGTACATCCCAGTTCCACAACCCTGAATACACAAAGGAGTTAGACAACAGCAGCTTGTTCCTCTGAGACGTTATCACAGCCAGATGCGAGGGACGAATTCCTGTCTCAAGAAGGCAAGAGTGACCCACACAGCTAAGAGAAATGTCATGCTCGGAGAAGAGGGAAATACCTAAGCCTCTGGCTGTCTTCTAGACTACGTGTAGAGCGGTTACTAGCAGAGGGTGAGGACGTCTCCAAACTCACGGTTTACAGGGATCGCTAATGAGGAGCCTGCAGCGATTACCTGTCCTCCAACACAAGACAAGGAGACTACAAAGGAACTAAATCTAAGACTTTCAGGATACTGCACGGGCTGGCTGACAAGCACAGAGGGTACCTGTATAGCACAGCATTCTCACAGGGCTCTGAAAGAACCGGCAGCAGGCATGGGTAAAACCTGGAAAAGGAAGTCTAGATTAGATATTCACTGCCTTCAGCCACAGAGCACTCGCGTGCATTTATTGTCAAACCATTTACAAAAAAACAGTGCTGAGCAACGAGATAGCAACGCCTCCCATTCAGAAGGAGGTGCAGTAACAGCAGAGCTTTTATGAAGGTAGTGCAGCTCAAAGTAGGAGAAATACGCACAAAATACCTAACTGCAGTATTTAAAGGGCGTCTTTAAAATGCTCATCTATATAAGAAACTAGGTAAAGCCAGAGAATGATAGTGTGAGGCTAGGAAACGGCAGCATTGCTCCCAAGGAATTACTATGAAGTTTACCAGCAGGGGAGGTGGTTCTCAATCCACACACGGGACATCCTATCGCTACCCGCCCCTCTATTCCGCTAGAACTACATCTCACACAGATCGCAACTTTTGCAAATCAGATCCTGAAACTGCAGTTACATTTACTTCTATTGCTTGGCAGCAAGCCTGAGGCGGAAACTCAAAGGGGTCTGGAGACACCAAAGTCCAATTTTTAAAGATTAGGGTGGAAAAGACCTAAGTTTCCAATTTCTTTCTGAGCTAGGTAAAGCCCCCTGCACACAACAGTCCTGGTAACCGCCACTGGTGCCAGAATGAAGGCTGTACTCAGGAAGCATATGTAGCGAGATAAAAATAAACAAATCACTTAAGCTCCTCTTCTTAATCCTGGGCACAGTTGGCAAGTTTCCATCAAGTTTCCTACCTTAAAAATCCCTGGCTCCAGTGTTTTTTCTCACTAAGAAGGACTGGTAGGAAGCTCCCAGGCTCCCAATATTTTCAACATACTATCCTCGATATCCTGAAACCCACATTTCTCACTAGGATCCGTTCGGTGGAGTTAAGTGGAGCTTCACCCTGTTACCCTGAGCTGGATTTCCACAGCCCAAAGCCCAGCTGGGCTCTGTGCTCCCTCTTGAAAGCAACGTTCAGCTCCCAGTAGATTTTTTTTCTCACTTCTATAATGACAGCACGGGTTGCAGAGAATCTTTTTTTGTCCTTTTGCTAAAGGTTACTGGCCTACTTTGTCCTGCTGTAACCATTTCCTAGCCACTTCAGGGAATTATTCTTTTTTGCAAAAAAATAGCATTAGATTACCAAGTTCACCCAGAAAACAAGCTTCAAAATTGGGTTGGACAAATTAGTCCTTAATGAAATTATCTTTGTAAGACATAAGTTGACATGCAAAACACTCCAAGCAGAATAGGAAAGTTGCAGTTAACTGCTAAACCAGACAGCTACGCTCAGGCATTCATCCCTGTAAAACAAAAGCCTGGCTGAAGTCCTCTCTGTATGAGATAAGAGGTTTAGCTTTGGTATTGGTCTACCACGTACCCAGCACAGTTGGGAGAAAAAGCTAACAGGGGAAAAAAAAAAGTCAAAACAGAGGAAAAAGCACGGAGACCATTAGCTTGCTTGGCCAGTACTAAACGGCACGCTTCAGAGGATGGGAGACTTTACAGTTAATCCATAAACCCTACTTAGACCTGCCTCAGAGGGCTTTGCTGTTTATTCTGGGCTTCCTCTGCCCAGGGAAAAGTGAAAGCTTTGAGTTGCCTTCACTCACGACTCGCTGTCTTGCGGCAGCTGAGGTCCCACGCGGGTGAGACAAGCCCCAGGTGCACACTCAACATGGCTGGGATAATGATCATTGCATTTTGTAGCACAGTTTATTCTCAGGTGACCTGGGCCATGGAGAAAAACACTGGGTACCAACAGATACGGTGTTTTATAGATACACTCTTACAGGAGACAGGCTTCTATGCTTTTGTCAGGTACCGGTTCACAATAATCCTCTGCTAAGAACGTAAGTGGCACAAACCCAAGACCAGCTATAAAAGAATTTTGCTTCTAATTATGCAAAGATTTATCAAGGCTTTTCTACAGCTTTGAGGATCAGCTAACTTCCTACTACGAATTTAAGAACGCATTATAAAATATCCAAGTTATAAAAAGGATCCGAGTGGTAATAAATAACTACATCTTCCCTTGCCTGAATATTATCTCCAGCACTTTGCTGTCAAGGATGGAAGAGCCTCCGTCACGGTGCAGACGCACACCTCCAGCTAGAACACGAGACACACTCGTCCAGGAAAGAGCATCGCCCTCAAATTGAACGTGATCTATCTAAAACACATGGGACTTAAGCTAGAACCTTGAATAATTTCTTGTTACTACAGGTGGGCTATAGAGGAGCAGCTGGAGTGTACAAATGGGACCGAAGAAAAAGCTCACGGTGTTCTGGAAGGTGAGGTGGACACCAGCGCACAGGGCAGCCCAGGTCTCCGGGCGCCACACCGCTCAGTCCGCGCTGTCACCGACCACGCAGGGGACGCGCAACGGAAAGAGCCAGAGCAGGCTAGGGCGAGAGGGCAACAACGCTCCGGCACGAGCGGGTCGGACAGTGGTGGCGGCTTCAGAGATGGGTTAGATCGGACAGAGCGACTGATCTGCAAACGCACATCGTCCACCAGAGCTGCGATGATGGAAAGCCTTACAAGAGCCAGGGTCGGCACAGACAGCATTAGCCGGATGCAGGATCTGATTTATAGCGCTGGCAACCGGGCTTTCCTTAGCCGTTACTTTTTATGACAGACACGAAGCTGTGTATACGATGGGCAACGTTTATTTAAAGCGTTTAAACCGTTGCTGCGTGGAGGCGGCATTACTCTCTCCGGTCCTTCCCACGCTCCCGTCCTGCCGGAGGAACGCTCTCCGGCAGTGCGATGGGGAGCAGGGCGCTTGCTTTCCCCACGCGTTCTGACGGGAAAAGACGTTTTGATTTTATCGAGCCCGGGTCCCCGTAAATTAATCTTCCAGGCAGCGAGCGGGAAGCACGAAGTTAATTACGGTCCTCCCCCTACAAAGGTTTCCATCCAAGCGCAGATGCTCCCAACAGCAAGCACAAGNCCCTCTGCGGAGCGCGAAGGAACGCGAGGCGCGAGGCGATGGCCTCTTGCCGCGTAGGGGAGTCAGAGATCGAAAAACACCGCTGTCTGCCGCTGATGCTCCGCCGCCTCCCTTCCCTGCCGTGTGCCGAGGGGGGAAAGAGGAGCTGGTTCCTTTGAAGAGGTTAGCGGAGACCCTGTAAGTGAAAAAACCCCTCAGAAATCGTACTTTCCCGCAACCCTCCACTTCAAAAAGCTCCTGCGACCTCTGGTTAAATACCAGAAATACCACAGATGAAAACTATCACAACTTCTGACGCTCTCAGTAAAGTCGCCATCATTGCTTTATTGATTCCAGATCTGAAAAATAGTTGAATTTATCGATGTTTTTACACCCCCTACATTGTACACAGCAGGGAGTACTGGTTTGAAGCAAGAATTCAATGTTTCTGCACAGGGCCTTCAGGCTTTTATTTGTACCTCCGTACTGCAAAGGCTTCTTTGGGCTAGAGAAAGCACCGGTATGTGCCAGGAACAGGGAGAGCAACAAACAGTTGGTACATGAGAAAAGGTGTGCTGGGGAAAGAGAGAGAGGAGTGCTTTCAGATCAGCGAGAGGCATCCTGGTCCTCAGTGAAAAAGCCATCGCGCTCTGCAAGCGGTTAGAGCTGCAGTACGCGGCTAACTTGTTGCCAGCGGTGCGGTCAGCACCCAGGAGGACGGGTTTTTAAGCAGAGCAACTAGTTCCCAAGAACTAAAGATTTCACTGATAGATGAAGAGTCCTATGGGATTAGGCTGCATCTCTGCCCGAAGTTCCCATTTCAGGCCTGACTCAGCAGAGGTGACCAACAGGTCTAGTGTTTCTTTTTCCGAGGACGGGTGGCAAGCAGCCCACAATCAAGATTTGCAGACAGAGGCTCGTATTCACAAATGTGATTTATATCTGCAGGCTGCACAATACCAGCCTAGTCCCAGCAGCTCTGCCAGGCACAGAGTGCAGCTGTGGCAGCACGTGGGTGGCATCCAGCTGTGCTCCTGGTCAACGTAAGGCAGAAAGACTGTTTCCACTGGGGTATCCCCCTCTCCACTCCCCGGGGAGAGAGTTGGTGAACAGGGGAGGGAAACAGACCAAGCTGTAACAGACGAAGTCTTTTAAGGCTGGAGACTAGCTCCTGGCCTTCAGCCCTGTAGCAGGTTCCTGGCCACAATCATCCTCATCACCTCATTGGTACCTGCAAGCAGGACAGGGCACAAAAGACTGATAGTTAAGAGATGGTCCAATTGTGCCCCAAATAAAGGCAAAGAGAATCCTTCCCTGATCTGCAGTCTACGGCACAGAAAAGCACTTCCCACGAATTGAGGTAGCATTTAGGAGGTGTTGGGCCAAAATACAACTGCCAAGTGCCAGCACATTGCCCAGGAAAGGCTTCAAAGTGGTAGGTGCTGGTGCTTCTTTTCATTTGGGTGTTGAGAGGCCCTTACAGCGCTTCAGGCGTCAAGCAGAACTGGACATATGCCAGCATCCGGGTTCTCTGCTTTACTACATAACGTATACACAAGACAAAAAGACTGTAGACCCACTCGGTATTGAATAGAGTATGTCCCTTATCAGGTACCCTGATTGTGGGTGAAGGGATTGCAAAGGAGGAAAACCAAAATGCTTCGGAGGCCAAAGTGAGATTAGAAAAGGCTTGACACTGTTAGGGATATGATGTCAAAGAGGGAGGACTGGAATCACAGGAACGGAATTGCTGGGGAGGGTCAGCACGCGTCTAGGAGTAATAGGATGAAACTGGACAGAGGCACCACTGACATGACAACTAGATACCCCCCTGCTGTAAGACTCTTAAAATACACAGTAACTGCTCCAATACACCAGGGGATTCACACACATGACATCCAGGGACACCTCATGCTCAGAGCAAAACGGGATTCTGAAACCCAAGACTCAGAAAGTCTTGTGGGAATGTGGAGGCCTCCAGAGGGTCTGTTGTCTCCTGGCTTCACTGCCAAGTCATTGGTAGTAAGAGTGTCTTTTACCTTCTAGGATCTGGTGGACTCTGATGTCTCGCACAAACTGCTGCACAGCGTAATCCTTCAGGTAGCCGTAGCCCCCGTGCATCTGTAGAGCCTGGTTACAGATCTAAGAAGACAGCATCGCTGGTGAAGTGACTTGCGTGGTGTCAAGGACAAGTCAGTGACTGAAACTCGGTAAGAAGCCAGGAACCTGGGCTCGGGTTTTGGTTTTTTTTTCTGATCACCTAATCTCATCTCTTAACACAGTCTGGTGTGACAGCAAGGCACTCTCAGTCCCCATCAGTGCTGCTCCAGGTGCTATCGTGTTATCTAAGTGCTGTTTCACATTAATGGTGCATTTATGTGAACACAATAGCATAAAAATACCCAGGAAATACTTTACTAACTACGGCAATTTTTGTTGCATTTCTATGGCGCCAATGATGCCAAAAGCAAAACGCCAGATCACCATCTAGCGGTCAGTCACCGAGGAACCTGTTCAGGGCTCTGGTGCCTACTGAAACATGACAATGTCATTATTTATCAGCTTGGGACATAAAACATCATAAATAGCAAAAGCGCAGAGTGCCGAGAAAATATGGTAGCTTCTAAATGACACTGATGTGGGAAGTGTCAAGGTGCAGATTTCCTTTCTTTTCCTCCCTTCTTGCTTTGACATTTTCTGGTAACATCTTATTTCTCAGTGGTCTAGGAAAGACCACTTGCTACCTAGGAGGGATCAGCCTGTAACATGCATATTATCCTTTGAAAATAAAAATGCTCTGCTCCCTGTCCTGTCTCCCTTCTTGGTCCCGTAGCAAGTAGTGCAGAAAGCACTAGAGGCCAGGAGGCCTGAACTGTGGAGAGCATCCACAGGGTGCAGAATTCTGTCCCATAAAACACCCTGGTCCTGAAATGAGGCTTCTGGCTCAATGGACGTGCTTGGGTTTGGGTCTCTACAATGTCAAACTTCTTTCTGACATCCTGGGCACGAAGATGGATCTCCAAGCTTCCAGTTATGACAACTGAGGTCTGAGTAACCTACCGCAAAGCATTCATCAGTAGCAAAGAGCTTGGCCATGGAGCACAGCACAGCCGCATCCTCCCGTCCCTCCTGCAGTGCCCGCGCTGCATTGCGAACCATGAGCCGTGCTGCCACCAGCCTCGTCGCCATCTCCGCCAGCCTGAACTGCAGGTACTACCAGCAGACAGCACGAGAGATAAAATTAGGTGAGCACCTTTGGAGGTGCCTGGGTACTGAACCACATCCCCACTATCTTCAGGCAGGTCTCAGGAAAAGCATGTTCATGACTTCTCCAGGGAAGACCCTGTGAAGTGAGTGATGGGAGCTCTGGCTGCTTGTTCAGCCAGGATCAGAAAGAGCACGGCTCTGGGAGTACAGATCTGGTGGAGAGGTTACCTGATTGTTTGCTAGGGGTTCTCCAAACTGTTTACGGACAGTGAGATGTTCCCGAGCTAGAAGAACGGAGGCATGAGCGGCTCCTAACGAACAAGAAGCTGGTGGGAGAAGCCAAGGACACAGTGTGAATATGAAGCTAATGCAGATGGGCAACAAGATGATCCTGCCCTCCTCCCTTTGCCCTCAGCTGTCTTTCTTACCAATGTTTATCCTGCCTCCATTCAGTCCCTTCATGGCAATGCTGAAGCCCTGCCCTTCAGCTCCCAGCCGGTTGCCAACAGGAACAACGCAGTCCTCGAAGATCACAGCCCGAGTTGGCTGGGAATTCCAGCCCACCTGGGAAAAAACAGAGGACCTTCCAGACTGCCTGAGGAGCAGCACACCTCCAGCTCCCAGCAGGGAACCGCCCAGCCTACTCTCCACCCCTTCCTCTGATTGCCAAGTGGCTGCAGAGCGCCTCTGGTCTATGTGGTTTGGCCTCAGTGTGCTGAGTTGGAAACTGGAATGCGTGTACTTGAGAAGAGGGACAGATCTAATGAACCTTGCTGTTCCTGAGATTTAAATCCTTCACTTACCAAAGGGATGGGTATTGGGCAAACTTCACCAAAGCCGGACTTGGCCAGGAAAAAACACTCCAGGCTGGGACTCCGGTCCCATCCAAGAAGAAATCCCTAATGCTTTGCACAGACAAGCTCATCTCAGTCCTGTACTTCCTTCAAGTGCACAGGAAGTGAAAAACAAGCCTCTTACCTTCCTCTCCTTCTTGCCAAAGCTGAGCCCCGGTGTCCCCTTCTCCAGCACCAGGCAGGAGATGCCCTTGGGGCCTGGGCCTCCCGTGCGACACATGACCACGTACACATCGGTGTCACCTCCCCCACTGATGAAGGCCTGCAGAAGGGCACAAGACGAAAGGAGTGGCTTTCGTATGCTCACTCTGAGCCTGCAGCAGTAGCTGGGGTACAAAGACAGAGGGGCAAAGGAGGACCCAGTGGCCAGGAGATATTTACGGACCCAACTGCACTAAGCTCTGGTGAATGCTCTACAGACCACATCCTACCTTGGGAGAATACCCAGAGATGAGGAGGCAGTAGGAAATGGAAAGGATGGTGAGACCCAGGCCCCTTTGTGCATGCAGTGCCATCCAGCAGCTTTAGGAGGAGCAAAGAGGTACCTTGGAGCCATTCAGGACGTAGGTGTCCCCTTTCCTCTGAGCTGAGGTCAGCAGGGAAGCTGCATCACTTCCACTTCCTGTAGGACAGGTAAGGGAGCAGCCAGTGAAGGAGCAGGTCTGCAGAGCCTGAAAACTCTCCGGGGATCGTACCCAATGACACTCGGGTTTCTACCATGAACACCTCAGCAATCATCATCTGCCCCTTCACAACTTCCCAGTGATTGCCCAAATGAATGCGAAAAGAAACTTTTCACCTCCAGGTCTGTGCAACGTTCGTGTTCAGTTAAACCACGTTAGCAGTGAGGGAAGGGAGACGATTTCTTGGTTGAGGATGCTCACCTGGCTCAGTCAGGCAGTAAGAAGCAAATTTTTCCATGCTACAGAGCGATGGGCAGAACTTTTGCCTCTGTTCCTCATTGCCAAAGGTGTCGATCATCCAAACACACATGCTGGAGCAGGAGAGAAGGAGCGGCATTACAGTATGTGAACACAGCCCTAGGAGGAAGGCGAGTCACACGAGAACATCCCTGGCTGAACAGAAGAACAAAGTTCCATGGAGTTCAGTCAAAAGCACTGAGGCTTGACAGTGTATTGCGGTGTATTCACCTCAAAACAGAACAAAATTACATGCCACAGAGGCCCAGAGGAAGGCGATCGCCTTCCATTCGCCACAGGCTCGCTGCCTTGTGGAACAGTGAGTTCCTATTTAATGGCCTCGGTGTTCCCCTCAGCACTAAGCCCTACTGTCTGTTTGGAAAACTGCAGCTGGAAGAAGGAGGCATCATCACTCCACCTTTTTGTGCAAAGTGCACCCGCCACTGAGCGTGTCTGTACAAGCCCTGGCATCAGCTGGTGCCTCTGGGCTCTGTGACAGCACTACCAAAGCACAAAGGCTTTTCCCAGGCAAGTTACTATCTATAGACAGCTTAAGTGGAAGAGCAGGGAACAAAATCCAGAACTTGATCCCATCTTGCATGCCACAAAGCTAAAATTACTTCTTGGTGGCATCTCAGTTTTTGTAGCCTATTTGTTTACTGCTGTCAAGGGATCCTCACAGGGACATGCCTACTTTGGGTCCCAACTTTAAATAATAAGCAGCACCAAGAGAGCTGTCTCCAGTTGGATTTAGAGCCCACAGAACAACCGTGTTTGCCAGCCAGGCTGACACCATCCACTGCTTGGTGGACAGACTCACTTGTGGATGCTCATATAAGCAGTGGTGCTGGTACATCCTGTCGATAAAGCTTCAAAGATTACGGAGGTATCAAGTCGTGACAATCCAGAGCCACCGACGTCTGGTTTCACATAGATCCCACCGAATCCTAACTGGGCTGCCTTCCGCATTGTTTCCACAGGGAATACTTCCTATTGGGACACGCAGAGACATAGCAAGCAAATATGCATGATCGATTCAATCTCAATATTCACGCTTTTGGTACACCTGAGCTACTGAGTCCTGTCCCAAACTCCTGCAGAGTTTAAGTTTATTGGGTGGGTTAAAGAAGAGGCAGCTACCTAGACAGACACATACCATCTTCAGGAGTAAATTCAGGTTTCAGATGACTGACTAGCCTGGCTAGGGAAGCTTCAAGGTATTTCTGATGGCTTCCCACCCCAGCCTCAGCAGCAGCTTCAAAGAAAATCTCTACAGGTGGCATTACAGCACCAAGGAGCTATTGCAGGAACCCCCCTGATGAGACCCCAAGGATCATAACATCCCAAGCGAGGAAAAAGCACGCAGTACAACCCTTCCGAGGCTGTCATACCTTTTCATCCCACTCAGCCATGTGAGGAGCCATCTCCTTGGCAGCAAAATCAAGGGCAACTTTTTGGAATTCCTTCTGCTCCTCAGTCAGGCCGGCAGACGCTAGAAGAGCAGGAAGAGATCATAATACGTGTCAGTTGTGGGAAAGCAAGCGCTACCACCTCTTCTGTACCCCAAACAATTTCAAAGTGTCCCTTAACTCACGCTAACAGTTCAGGGTCTCTGCTGCAGAGACCATTTCTCTCTTCGTCGGGGCCATCACGAACTGTGCTGACAGAGGGCAGAGGGCTTTGGGAGGGGCTTTCTTAGGACAAAACAAACCTGAGGTCCCAGCTATCTCTGTCTACCGAACACTAACTGTGTTGCGAGACCGAGACAGGGGCAGCACAGCCCACAGCAGCTGTCAGTCCACCTCACCAGGCCTGTGCTGCGGAAATACAAGGGCACGGACCTGGGACTTGCAGTGACACTAGGAAGCAAGCAAGGAATAAAGCAGCCCTTTGGAAACAGCATCTAACGTTTCGGTTACATCCTGCACTTGAAAATTCCTGCTTCATTTGCGCATGGATCCAACACGGTTTTGTTAGCTCCTCTCCTAAAAATCACGGGGACACCGCAGGTTCAATCCTAGACATGGTTTACGTTTACACATCGGAGCAATTCACCCGGGAAGCGTTCGCGAGCCCTGGAGGAGGAGCCAGGCACGGCTGTTATCCCGGTAACCAGAGACCACGCCAGCGATCAAAGATGCCTTCGATCACAGGGCAACCCAGGCTTACGAACGGGCACGGGCAGCGTGGCCTGCCGCCCCAGCGCCCCTCTGCCAGCGTTTCACCGAGTCTTTCTGCGACATCCCTTGAGTCACAGTCAAGCCTGAAAACCCGTGAAGATCTAGCAAAGGTACGGGGCCGGGGAAGGACGCTTGTCCGTGCAGGTGGGCGCTGCCCCACGGCCGGCTTGCTGGTTGGCGACGGCTCCCTCGCGGCGGGGACGGGCGCCCCGGGTCACGCAGGTCACAGCGTTCCCCCGAGCCGCCGCGGG
>VZSC01005217.1:172482-189291 GCA_013398225.1 Steatornis caripensis
CCCCCTGCGCCCCGCCGCCGGGCGCCGCGGCAGCAGCAGGCGGGCTGCGACGCGGGGGGCTCCGCGCCAGGCCATGGCGGGGCCGGCCGGCAGCCGCGCTCCGCTCCCCGCTCCCCGGCCGCCGGAGCACGCTGGGAGCTGTAGTCCTGCCCGCGGCGCCTCCCGCTCGCGCGGTGGCTGCGGGGAAGGAGGCGAGCCCGCGGGCCATGCCTCGCGTTTTGCATAACGGTCACCCACTTCCGAGTCCGGCCGGGCGGGGGGCGGCGTGCTTCCTCCTCCTGCGCCCAGGCGAGAGCATCCTTCTCCCCGGTCCGAGGAGAGGGGGGCTGCTGCGGCCGGAGCCGGTGAGAGGGAGCCTGGGGGGCCGGGGAAGGAGGGGAGAAGCTTGGCGTGGAAGGTGGAAAAGTTGATGCCACCCGGCGTGGCAGAAGCAGGCCAGCTCGGAGCCAGATGACTTCTAACGGGCTGCTGGCAGACGGGGGCAGGGGCTGGCCCAGCCAGCTTGCTTCCCTTTCCCGACGGGACTTGGCGTGCAGAAGCTCTGTGAGCACCAGGCTGAGCCGGGTACCCCTGGCGAGAGGCTGGGCTGAGCTCTGAACGCGAGCAGTTCTCGCTTTTCCAAAAGCGGAGAGGGGCCGCGCTTCGGCCAAGCACCTTCAGGACTTTTCTCCAACAACAGCTGCGCCACTGTGGAGAAAAGCAGGCCTTCTGCTAACGTCCATCAGAGCGCTGCTGTGGAGGGCCTGCCTGCCTGCCTGCCTCCAACGCGCCAAGGGTGTGGTCCTCAACCAGTGCCAGCATTTGCACTGATAGAGGAAACAGCTCAGCTCAAGGAAGGAGATTTATTTACTCTCCATTTACTGTACAGCTTTTACTGTTCTCTGTCTCCGATAGCTCTGCTTTTTTCAGCTTCTCTGAACAAGCTTTCTCCTTCTCTCATTCAGCAGGTGCTTCTCAGTGAAGAGAAGATAATTCAAAGAGACCAGAGATGCCTTGGCCAAGCAGAAAGAGAGACAAAGGAGCAGTAGCAGGTCTGTGCTGACACCCTAACTAATACAGCATCTCTCACTCGAGGTTCCAAGCTATAGCGAAAGTACAGTCATCTTAACCATCTGTCTTTCAAAGCCACATGTCTTACAGACAGCGTTTCCTCTGTAAAAATGGGCTGAGCATCCATGTGTGACTGAGACAAGTCTGCTAGGTGTACGATAGGGACAATGATGTATTATTAGCACAAAGCGGTTAAGAAACGCGACACGCTCATTTATGAAGACCTTCCAGGTCCTACGCATTAGAGATGGTCAGTCAGAGTATACCCAGTGGAGTGGCAGGAAGCTGATGTGGTACCGTCTGCAGAAAAACAAAAAGCAAAAACTTTGCGCTTGAGACAACATTATATGGTGTTTAAGGTGTGAGATAAAAAAACTACACAGCTTCATCCGTGCTGCTCATCTGCTTAATTGACTCCAGCAAATAACCACCTTCTTACCTTTTAATCACTTCTTATTAAATGTGTTTTGCTGACCGGCTCCTGGACAAACAGGGATATAGACCCCCTCAGAACTGGTAGCACAGTGGAGGCTTAATCTAAGGTTTCCAGCTACTGCAGTAATTGAAATAGCTTGCTTTGCTGCTGAATTTTCTTGTTGTTCACCTGACTCACCTAAATCAACTTTGCTGCTTGCAGCTGATTTCTCAGCAATTAATTTAAAAAAATGCAGCTACATTTCATATGAGCAACATGGTCTATCCTGGCCTTTTTTATGATTAACTGTGACTATTAAACTACATTTGTGCACACCACACAAAAAAATATATCCTTATTTCAAATGCAAACTAGAAATACACAGAAACACTGGTGCATAGTGCTGCTACCCTACCCGTAGCATCTGGGGTGCACCAAACTTCTGCTGTAGTCAAATACCAGTATGTGAAACAAGCTTGAGTGACTAAAAATGTATATTGGAAACAAAATGCGTTTTATCTGATTATTGGGGGGTTTTATTGTTTCTTTTAAGATAAAAAAGAGCCTGATGCTAAAATTGCCAAAACTGAGGAGGAGGCTCCGGATAAGGAGGAAGAAGAGAAGTCCACAAAACCTCCAGCTGGGAGTTCCAAGTCAGGATGGAAGAATTGGAAGAAGACAAAAGAATCCGACTCTGCTGGGGAGGAAAGCAAGATAACGTATTGTCACTGGCTTCTGAAATCAGAACCAGAGAGCAGGCTTGAGAAGGGAGTGGATGTGAAAGTAAGCACCAACACCCATCCTTACTCAGCAAAGTATAGAAGGAGTTTCAGTACTATCCAGAGCATCAGTGCCTGAACTCTGAGTTACAGGATGAGACAATTCAGATTGTTTGCAATATTAACACTATTGTGTCTTTATTTCTCAAAAACCATTTGTATTCCTGGAAATAAAGACATAATGTTGTTCTTTTCCAGGGTGGCAACCTTGGGGTTTGATGGTTGTAATAAAAGAGGAAATCAGGTCCTCAGGATGTTTAGCTGTTGATAGCAGGGGCAGCATCTATTTCAGACTCTGCCTTTACACGGCTGCAGTGTTCCTCCTTTGTGAAGGCTTTTCTTTAGCTCCTGTGAGAACTAAAAAAAAAATTGTGTCACGTCTGTACTATAATTGAAGGAGCTACTAGGAACAAGTGTTTAGTCACAATGCAGACAATGACACAATAAAGATCAGACTACCTCCTGAACACATGGGTCGGGGCAATCCCAAGCACAGGCACAGGCTGGGCAGAGAATGGATTTAGAGCAGCCCTCAGGAGAAGGACTTGGGGGTGTTGGTTAATGAGAAGCTCAATATGAGCCAGCCATGCACACTTGCAGCCCAGAAGGCCAACCGGGCTGCATCAAAAGCAGTGTGGCCAGGAGGTCGAGGGAGGGGATTCTCCCCCTCTACTCTGCTGCTGTGAGACCACACCTGCAGTGCTGCGTCCAGCTCTGGGGCCCCCAACGTAAGAAGGACAGGGACCTGTTGGAGAGAGTGCAGAGGAGAGTGATGATTGAAGATGATCAGGTGGCTGGAGCAGCTCTCCTATGAAGATGGGCTGAGAGGCTTGGGGTTCAGTCTGGAGAAGAGAAGGCTCTGGGGAGACCTTGTAGCAGCAGGTGTAAGAGAGCTGGAGAGGGACTTTTCACAAGGGCATGCAGTGATAGTGCAAGGGGTAACTGTTTTAAACTGAAAGAGGGTAGATTTAGATTAGATATAAGGATGAAATTCATTGGTCCCTTCCAACCCAAACTATTCTATGATTCTATGAACTGAACCTGTATTTTTATTCCATCTGGCAGTTCAGCATTGATGACTTGAAAGCTCAGCCCAATCAGACAACCTTTTGGGAAGGAGTAAGAAACTACCAGGTAAGGAGCACGTGTCAGAGATGGAGTCACTGAGATAGCACTGGAAAAAAAGGTGGCTTTTCCCATAGACAACTTGTTCCCTTTGCCTGAAGGATTTCCTTCTGAGGCACTCTGCCTGTTTTTGCAAGTGCATTTTGTCAGGAGTAAAAAATCCTGCTTAATTGCCTCTGTGTCAAAGGTAGATTCAGGCTGGGTAGTATTCTGTCAAATAATCCACTTTTTCTTTAGCTTGGTCTTTAGCTTAGACCAGCCTTCATTTCCCTTGACACCTTTTATAGCAAGTCTGTACTTACCCAAGTACTATGCTGTGTCAGTGTACAGCTTTCTGTTCCAGGCCTCTCTGCAAAGGAAATCCACCTGTGCTTCCTCTACTATATATGATGCCACTACCATGTATGCTTCCCCCCTATACGTGATCTGCTCTGCTGCTTGTTTGCTGACAGCAAACTTAAGTCTTCTGCTGTCTCTGAACGAGGGCGGCTGAGCTGTTAAATTCCCACATACTTCATAACCAGCAGAATCTTGCTCTTTAGCCTTGTTTTGACTTCATTTCATTGCAGCACAAAACATCTGTACGACAACCGTAGCAAACCTTATCTGAGTAGCTCTGAAGCACATGTACCCCTCTTCTTGTTAGTTCTTCTTCCCAGTCGCTTATAATGAAACCCTGAGAGCCCGATACAAACGGCTCACAGTCTCTTGTTTACAGGCAAGGAATTTCCTGAGAGCCATGAAACTTGGGCAGCAGGCCTTCTTCTACCACAGTAACTGTAAAGAGCCTGGCATTGTTGGCATTGTCAAGGTGAGTGCCTCTTTCTCGTTCTGAGTTCTGGGGTGGTGGTGGGAAGTAATAGTTGATGCATTATCAAACGACTCATTAGCCCTGGCACCTAGGCTCGACTGTACATATCACAGCAGGGCTGACTCAGGCATCTTTCCCCAGAGAAATTGAATCAAACGGCTGTTTTTCTGCTGATGTTTCAGAGCACTTCCAGCCAAGTGTTGCTCCACACTGATTAAAATCTGATTCACTAAATTCTAGTCATCCGAGCCTGCAAGGAAGTAGTATAAGGAAAGGCTTTTTCTTTTAAGAGGAGAACTCGTCACAACAACTATCGTCGTTACCCAGTTTTCCTCTGTTGCGTGTGTTCCTTCCACATTGCTCTCCGAAGAGCTGTTAATGCTTCTTTGACAGCCATACTGTTCTGCAGTGCTTCGACCCAAGAAATGTAAAGGAAGGAAATAAATCTCACCATTAGACTGGAGTTCAGGGAAAGCAAGGCTGATTTTTGCACCAGGACTATTCCTTATGTCTAGTCACGACTTGCTCAAGGGCATTTCATACCTGTTGCTGACAATAGTTTTTAACTGATGGGAACTTGTCTCACGTTCTTCTCCCCTTCTGCTTCAGATTGTAAAGGAGGCATACCCTGATCACACACAGTTTGATCAGAAGGATCCTCATTATGATTCCTCCAGCAGAAAAGAGAACCCCAAATGGTCCATGGTAATGTATTAAACCAAGTACAGCTGTTTCAAGCTCTGTGTGCAAGCCGAGTAAAGGTAGAAGCCCCTTTGCATCATATTGCATATCTTCTTAAGCATCTGTCCTGGCCTAGCTACCCTTTTCTCTCTCAAGAGAAAATCTAATCCTGATTGTTTTCTCTCCCTTTTCCCCTGTCTCTTCCAGAAGGCTGCCAAAATGTATCTCCCTCAATTTTCAAATCTTAAGTGGAGCTGAGCTCCCTGCATGGCAGAATTCTGGGTTAGGAAAGAGAATGAACATCTTTAAGTACCACTCTCAGTCTACAGCAAAGCAGGCTGTAGTTTTGAGGAACACTAAATTATAGGGAAGTGACTGTTCACAGGCTGGCTACATCCCACATCTTAATTCTGTATTGTCTGTGACAACATGAATGTATGTTGCTAGCACACAGATTCATGTAAACAAATCACCTGCCAGAAATGTCTGAAAGTTGTTTTAGCCTTGAGCAAGGAAGAGCTTCCATACCTTCCATAAGGTGGTACGCATCAGTTATTTGCTTCAATTTCAAATCTTTATCCCCTCAAAGATTATATGTGACAGCTGGAGGCTATATCGTTCTCCAACCGTGCTCCTTTGCTACCCATCACTTTCCAGGTGGATGTCCAGTTTGTGCGGATGACAAAACGTTTCATACCCCTCTCTGAAATCAAGGCTCACCACCTGGCACATAAAGCAGATGGAGGCCCCCTAAAGAACATGATGCTCTTCACAAGACAACGTCTTTCTGTCCAACCACTGACACAAGGTAAGAACCACCTTCTCTGGACCCTTCCTCTGAGAGGCAGCCCTCACTCGGAGAGCTCGAAAGGTCCACTTACAGGTTTTTCTTCCTTACCTTTCAATGCAGAGGAATTCGATTTTGTCTTGAGCCTGGAAGAGGAAAAGCCACATTAAGAAACTGACAGCAGCACAGCTTCTACCCAGCCCGCTGATGCGTCCTCCTAAACCAGCGTAACTCTCAAGTTTACTTGCTCAATTGCAGCAACAAGAACAGGCCCGCACACGATTTGCAGCTACGTGTCCCTTATTCTGACACACTGTTATTTTTGCTTATTTTAAAATAAAGCCTTTTAGAATCACTTGCAGCTACTCAATTTTTAATAGCGGAAAAATCTGCACTTTATCTCTTGAACGACGAGACAGGTATGTCCTCCTTGAGGACATTTACTACAGGATCCAGTGCAGTTCCATGTACTGCAGAGGGACATTTTTCTGTGGAAAGGTACCACTAAGCTTCTGTCTAGACCCAAGAAAATTTCTAAGCAGTGACATAGCTTAAAGAAAGACCAAGAATTTATAAAGATAACAAAGGACAAATTTCTCGAGCATTTTTGGAGTGCTGCACAGTATGACATTAACAAAAAATGCCTTAATACCATTAAAAGAAACCCAACAAAACCAAATTCAGACCCGGGCCAGGCAATATAAACCATATCAGACAAACTCATGCACAGCATTTGACAGCCAGGGCTGGCTTTTTTTAATTGGAGAGACAAAAACCCCAAGTTTTAAAATACAGCCATTGAAAAGACAACGAATTAGGAAACATATAAACACAGCAGAGGCTTAATTACAGGTTGCACTGCTTGGTTTAGTACTTGCACGCTCCCCCCTGCCTGAGTCTGCCTGGTAGAGAGGGAATGAGCCAAGTACTGAACAGAAACACCCAGCTCAGGGGGACACAACGGCTCGAGTGTCTGCCCATTACATGCTAATGAAACACTTTTCTAAAGTACCTTGTCCTGGAGTGACCTTATGCTTCAACTTCTCTCTAAAGATGCTCAGCACATCTGCTCCAACCCAGACAAACAAAGGGCCTAATGAGTAACAGGTTGAATGGTCCATTTAGATTATGTAAAAACGGAGATCATTTCTAAATCCTGGCTCCACAAGTAGGGACACAGGGGAGAGGGGCACAAAGTAGCAAAAAAACCCAAACCGCCCCACCCAACGCATAGGCTCATGCACCTTTTCCAAGTAAGCCCTCCAGAAGTGATGAACAGATGCCTAACAGAAATCTCCTTGCAGCACATTGTCTTGTCTGATAATTATCTTAATATCCAGTACTGATGCTGACCAGCCAGTAAACAAAAACACTCCTGGAATGCAGAGACATCTTCGTCCATGGGGTTTCTTTAATACCACATGGCTTACAATGGAGAGGAATAAGGCAAGGAAAAAAAATTCCAGGTGGGATGGGAGTTGAGGGAAGGCTACAGGGCAGTTAGGGTGCTGCTGTGCTCAGCTTAGCCACGGAAGGATAGTCTGCTATCCCCAGAGGCTCCCAATGGGAGCTTAACTTGTCTCTAAAGATTGTGTATTGCCACAGCACAGGTTCCTCCTACACAGAGGCAGGAGTAGAGAGAGTGTCGAAAGTAACGTCCAGGTTCCTTTGCCATGTGAGACTTGCAGCAAGCTACCACCCCTTGCCCTGGCATAACAAGGTAGTTGTCTAAAGTAAGCTTTTGCTTCAGTCTTAGGAAGACACGGCTCCAGCCCATGGCACAGACTTCTCGTGTAAAGAAAAGCAAGCCACGTCCTCACTATTACAGAGCAGAAACATGGTGTGACACAAGCATTCATCAGAGATGAGATCATTAGTGTCCTCTACAACAGAGCAAGACTGTCCAGCTCTACTAAAAACCACAACCTTACACGTGGTGAGTAAAAGATAAGTCACTTTGGCAAGCAGAAACACACATTTATCACTGAAATACAGTAGCTGTCTTATTACATAAAAAGCTCCCCTTCCCACCCAGGCCCCACTCCCTCCACCAGAACTGTTCCACTAAACAAAGCAGAAGATACTACCATTTCCCAGCTGCAAGACAACTGTTCTACGTTCAACTGCAGGACAGAGGCAGAGGATATTAATTCCAGAGTCAAAAGGAAGCTGGACAAAACCCTAGTGAGCCACAAACTCACAGGGAAAGCCAGACAAATCCCACGTGATAGAACTCAGATCCCAGCATTTAGTGCAGGCTTCTCTGGTGGTCTAACCACCTGCTTCCTTGAAGGGCATCTAAACAGGATGGATATTCTCTAGACTCAGTCAATGAAGTCTACAAAGCCACACCTGATTTTTAATGGAGGGGTGACTCCCTTCTGGGAATGTTCTCATGATTCTACTTAGCTGAAGACTTAAAGCAGCTTATTTTAGAAAAGAAAAAACCCACATTCAGGTTCTCTGTTCATGGCATACCCTCAGACTTCGCTGGTGACTTCAGCTCAGGCCTCAGGAATGTGTCTCTGGAATCAGAGCGCTCTACGATCCTTCCAGTTGCTGCTCGGCTTCATCTAGCAGCACACCACAAGCTTCTTAAAACAATTGCATTCGCTTTCTGTCCTGCAATTCCTCATCCCAGAGGCTTGAGGCAGCAAACAAAACAATACACGCACGTTTCTATACTGCCACCTGTCCCTCCTAGAGAGCCTGCTCCGTCACAAGGACACAGACATGAGCAGGGCAGCATGTGCAGCATAAGCTCACTGCCAAGAGAGCCCCCATTTATTTCTCACGCTCCAAAACTACATTCTAGACCTCTCACGGCTGGTCTGCCCCTGCTCTGCAGCAGCAGCTAGGACCCGTACGAGTGCAGCAACCAGAGAGACTGAATCTCAGGGGCACTCAGGCAGCTGCTGGGACAAGACTCGGAAGATGCTGCTCTCAGCCAGAAGCCTTCCTGCCCCCACTTCTTGCCCACCCAGCAGCACTGGGACCTTCACCGCTCTGCCCAGCCTGTGCCACCTCCTGCTACATTCGCATGGCTCACTCCCTCCTACCAGCCACAGCTCCCCCTTAGTGCAACACAGCAGTCAGGAGCTCCACAGCAAGGACACAACAGCACGCCTGATGCCCGTGCTCCATACGGCTGTGTGGCAGTCCCAAGGCTGAGTCAACTACGTGATATAACAGTTTGTGACAAGGAATCCAACGCCAGCATGAAGAGGAAGGGGAGGCAGCGAGGGGATAACACTAAGTGATTCCAAGTAGGTTGCACCTCAGTCTCTGACTCCCTTCTCTTCCAGCTAATCACTGTGTCATTTTCCCTCGTGAAGATTTCAGAAAGGCAAGAAAAATACCCATCCTACACAGCCCCGAAGCAACCTCCACACCGCTGGGAAGAAGCAGCGGATTTGGCCTTCACTTGCTCTCTCCCTCCCCGCCGCCACACTGAAAGGGTCTCGGGGCAAAGAGGAGATCAGGCAGCTCCGCAGCCTCCAGGCACACGCCTCAAAGCAGCCGACCCCAGAGGAATGTAGTTGATTGGGAAGCACTGAGGTACCTTCAACTCCGCACCACCAGCACTCCGGCTTGCCTTGCCCTCCCATTCCCTTCCCACGCTACGAGTCCTTTGAAGAAAAGAATTAAGTCAAAAACGGGTATTTATTTTCATGAAGTCTCTGAAGTGTTTTTTTCTTCCTCCTCGCTGCTGTCCCCACTGGCTTCACAGCAGCCTTCCTCTGCGTGGCCTCTCACTGCCGGCCGTTGTTCTCTGCAGGCTGGCTGGGAGTCTTGGCCTCGGCGTGCGAGGATGTCCCCTCAAACCGCTGGGAGGCGATGGCCGCTTGGTGGGACATGCTCTTCCTCACTATGTCTCCTTTCCGCCAAAGCACCACCTCCTGTAGTAACACAGCCAGCAGGGCTTGTCAGGGCTTGCGAGTCCTTCTCCAGGCCCCACCCAGACCCAAAGGATGAACCAAGCTGCCAGGCCAGCAGCTTGCACCCAGTGAGAACTCGGCCCACGCTGGCGTATTCCACCTGCAGCCATGCATGTGAGACCACTTGCAGTGGCAAGCAGAGGCCTCACAATGCAGCCTTCCTGAAAATGTTGGTCGATCGCTCCTCCCCAGGATCTGAGCTCACAGAGGCAACGACTGGACATCTAGGGCAGCTGTGTCCTATTGCCATTGGCTACCACATTGGAATTGATAAGGTGAAGCACAGAAGCTCCACCACAGGACAACAGAGCGGAAAAGAAGTCCCAGGAGGGCACCTTCTACCTGCATCCCCACCGCCACGCACATCTGATCTGCATGGACCATTCCTCCTACACTCTCTTTGCACTCTAATTTGTCTAGTCCTTAGAGATATTCAGTCAAGACCACAATTCTCCCCCATGGGAATCCCGAATTCCCAGAAGGTCCTTGTAACATAGTATCCCAAGCGACAGTCTACACGTCCAAGAAGACCTAACAGCTCTGTTTCTCACCTGCTGTTTAAAGTAGCGTCTCTCTTCCTCATCGATCAGCACCAGATTGAGGTAATAACGCACCGAGAACTTCTTATTGATGTCCCTCATCGTTGGAGTCAGCTCGTAGCCAGCCAGAAAGAGTCTGATGGGAATGGACTCGCCTACAGAGTGCACAGAACCGTCAGCACAGACAGAATGCACGGATATAAACTAGGAGAGCACCAGCAAAACAAAATCTCACTAAGGCACAAACTTGGTGAGCATTTCCACAAGTGGAGTAAGATGAGTTAAAAGACCTGGCCTCGCTTCAAAAATCAGCATGCGTGGTCCATAGCCAGATCCTGCCCTTGCTGACAGCTGTTCCATCTCCACTGTAACAGCACAGGACTCATTTGTGACCTGCATCAGGACAGCACTGCAGGAAAAAATGAGTAAGGTGACATTTTCTCTGGCAGGTGACTCTGCTGGGCCATGGAACTGGAAAACAAATGGCACAGGAGATTGGCACAGAGCTAGAACACCATCCTTCTGCTCCAAGTTGCAGCAATGCCAGCTGGTGGCCCATGCCAACAGTGAATTTACATCTATATTCCTGGTTCTGCCACTGCTTCACCAGAAGAATTAAGTCATTGCAACTCATTACGCCTCAGCTCCCCCTCTTCATACCAGAGAAGAAAGAGGATCATATTTAATCACCTACGTACACTGCCGTGAGTCCACCAGTGAAATAGGATGCATACTACTACTGAGCACAGAGATTCAGCTGAAGGTATCGCAGGACTCGTACTGCCACCCCAAAAGACTTCAGAAGACGAATTCTGAAGGGTTCATCTGCCTCTCACCTCTCACAGGCGCCCCATCCATGATCTCATATTTAGCTATTGTGTCATTCTCGTGATAGACGTTCGGTCCGGTCCCTGTTGTTTCTCTCTTGATGATATCTATCTCCATGTGTTTGATCTTGATTCGCACCAGCAGAAAGTAGATCTTTCCGACAATCACATCTTTTAAATGATACCTAGCAAATGAAGGAGGAAAGCACCACAATTAAACACTGCGCAGCAGAACAGGACTCAGACCGAAGGGCGGGGAACTTGCTCGTCAGGTACTTTGCTGTTATCCACAGCCCAGCTGTGTATTTCAGATGGCATATCAACCACCTCCACTAGGCTCCTGGAAACAGCACTTCATCTTTCATCCTTCGGTCTCTTGGAAATCGACAAGAACATTTAACATGATCAGATGAAGTAAGAACAGAATTTCAGGGTGAGTATCTGCAAGAAGTCCCTGTGACAGCAAAACCTCCAAAACCAATTTTTTACGTCACTCAAAACTAACCCTTACACTGCAGAGAAATTTGCTAGCATCAGCTGGGAAAGATGCATTAAAAGTAATTTAAAAGAGCTGTTTCCAACTTCTGTGCCTGAGTTAAGGTCCCACTTCAGCTGTATTGTCTGGTAGAGAGCCAGCATTATACTCAGAAGACACTTGGAAATACTGATCTTGCCGAGGACACAGGGAATGCGAAGTTACTGCAACAGCCTCACGCTGTGCTCCAAGCTCAGGAAGCCACAGCCATTGCTTCCCACTCCTTGGTCCAAAGAGCACATCCATGGGCAAGGAGAGGAACCCAAAGATGCTCAACCAGGATCCAAACTGTCCACCAGCCTCGCTGGAATGCACGAGCAAGAATCCCTTTGAGGATCACATGCAAGACACACGCCTCAGGCTTCCAAACCAAGCTGTCCCCTGTAGCAGATGGTTCCCCACAGCCACTGGCTGCTCTTGAGACACTTACTTGGACTTGTTATACTCAAACTCAATGTGCAGGCAATCCTCAATCCCCACCTCCATCTTAATAGAGGAGTTGAGCTCTGGGTAGGTGCTCAGGGTGTGCACAACGATGTCAATCTCCTTCACCACATCGTTCAGTCTGCGGCTGACAGTCGCTCGGAGGAAATACCTGCAAGGAGAGTCCTCCTCCTATTAGGGTTGTACAGGTAGCAACGCAGACGAAGCAGGGAGGGACATGGGGCTGAATGGATTGTACTGGGCTATCCAAGCAATCTTACCAGTACCCTGGCTTCTGGAGCAGCCAATACCCCATGTTGGAAGAGACAGAAGGGAATTTTCAAATGGAAAAGCAGACTCTTCTAAGACTTCTCTAAGCTTTCACACATTTGTAAGCCTAAGTTACCCAAGGCACCATTTTGGGGATCTGAGTAACAGCTTGTACATGTTAAAACCACTGCCCTTTTGCAAGAGATTAGATCACTCCAGTCTCCATGGACACACCTCTTTCTGCAGATCTCAGAATTTTCCAACCCCCCCTTCGAAGCCAGTGACTGGATTTCAAGTCAACTGGAGTGCCTAGGTGTGAAATACAGTTTGCAACACATGAACAAGATACAAGCTTGGCATCTGTTTGCATATAGAGCACAGTTAAAGTTGACAAGACTGATTATAAGACAGCGAAAATGTCCCCATTGGAGAATAAAATAATTTATTTTGGTTTTGTATTACCAAATAAATGAAAAAGTGTTTGGTTGATTCAGAAGGGCCTGATTTCTCACGTCACTCAAGTGGGGCAAGACAAGTTCCATAAAGCGTGACGCATGCTTATAAAGGTGGAGCCCTCAAAGCCAGCCTTTTACAACTCAGCCCACCAAAATTCGTTTGGAGTTATGTCATAAGCTTGCAAGGATGTCTGCGAAGGGATGCTGCACTCCAGTACCATCACAGTAAATACCGATACTTGCACACTGCAGAGAACCAAGAACTGGGTTCAGCAAAGGGAGGGGACTCACCGTAACTTCACGTTCTGCCCGGTGTAGGACTCGTAAGGCTTCTCCACGTGTGTGAATTCGAAGTCAAATGTCTGCAATTGAGTGAATTCACCAGGACGAGCCAGGTCTTTCACCAGAGACACGAACTCATGGTGGTTTCCTCGGTCGTAGTAGAGTTCTAGGAAGACACAAATCCTGATTAAGCAGTGATGCTTCATCCCACATGACACAGTGAGGAAAGGCAGGAGATTTCACAGCTACAAGCAACTCTCTTGTCCAGATCTCTACTTCCTTCACCACTTATTCAGAGAACCTACAAGGGGAGCCTGCGGCTGCAATGTACTGCGCTTGTTCACTGCTCTCCATCGGAGCCAGGTGCAGGCCAGAACTTTCCTCCCTGAAACAGGAAGGAAGAGGTCTTGCACAGCCTCATCTACTACAACGAATCAGGAACTCGGCTTGCCCTAGAGCAACATGGGTCGCCTATTATCAATACTAATTATGTTCACACTGTTTGAGGACAGGAGCTAGCAGCTCACGCCATCCCTTCCAGTAATGTTCTACACAATATTCCAGGCCAAAGGCATTGCTGCTGTACAGAGAGGAAAAAACAGCACTGCTTCTCTGGAACAGCAAACAGTGACAGAGCAAAAACAAAGGGCTAGGAGGCTTCCAAATGTTCCTGCTTATCCTTTGACAACAAAGAGTTTGCGTGGTCTTGATCCGCACCAGTGGAGATCCTCACCGATTCTGCACTAAGCCGCTGTTCAGTGCACGACCACTAAGTGTGTGCGGAGGCAGTTGAGTCAACTGTTCCACTAGTCCCTGGATATCACATCAATGGCCATGTGAACACCGATGAGGGCAGAGCATTCACCTTTGGAAGCACTGTTCAAACCAGCTCAGGTAACCAACACGGTCACATTGCTTCAGTTTTCCCCACAACCTTCTTGGCGTCAGCAGGAAACGACTACAGGTTTCCTCATTTAATGAAAGCAGTCCTCTCTACACTTCCACAAAGTTTTCTCCCTTAAGTCAAAGCAACAGCAAGTTAAAACAAACTCCGCAATCTGCATTAACAGCTCTGTATGACACATCACCATCAATGAAATCGGCCCTTCCCTACCCTGCGCGTGAGCTGTGTGACCACAAGACACCCACACAGCCCTTCTAAGAGGTAAAGCCTCAGCCAATCTGATAACGTTAGATGAGGAAAGACAGACCTAAGTCATCAGACAGTCATATACAGACAAGTCCACTGTCAGCACTAAACTCTGCAGAGGAGGCTTCTGGGAGGTAACAGTAGTGTTCAGAAACTGCAGCGAGACTCAGTTTTCTGCTCCTTGAAATGCACAATCAGATTTCAGCTTTTAAGTAATGTCTGTTTCTTACACCCCTGTGCTCACCTTATCTCCGTAATGCAAATATTGGCACTACAACACCCCTCACTTACACGGAACAGCCAGTGCCATCAAGCCCTTCAGGCTGCGCAGGCAGGTGATGTAAATAAACCAGCACTCTCTGCATTGAACACTTGTCCGCTGAGGGGAAAGTGCTTGGTGATGTGACAGGGAGAAGCCACGTGCCACATAAAAAGAGGAACGTATGATCTTCCCACACAATGCAGAAGGCAACAATCAAATTTAAAGCAAGGGGAGGCAAACATCAGTGTACAAAGTTCTCTGCCACCTCAGAAGGGCACAGATTGGCACTTTGCAGCCTTAAGAAGAGGAAGGATTGAGGTTTTCTGCACTTTAGCAGACATTAGGCTGTCAAACAGGTACCAGCTGTAATTTCAGGTTTTCAGGGCTATAAGGTTTCCAGATAAAGAAAAAAAACCAAATCCTGCCAACATTTTGGCGGCATGCTCAGGACACAGTAGCAGCAGGCGAAACTAAATCTTGAATGGGTTCTGTGCTCACCAGAGACCGCGCGGGACACAGTGTTCACAGTCTGGACTCTGGTATCCGGCCTGGAACAGCCACCTTCCTGTGACACATCGCTCCCTACGTCTCAGTCTCCCTACCTGTTAACTTGTCTCATACAGCTGCTGGTCCCATGGCAGCGGGAAGTGGGAATATAAGGCAAGCTGTTTTGAGATGGAAAGCATTAAGGAAGTGCCATCAGCGGTACAAACTTCAGCACTTTACTAAGGTGGCGTGATGGGCGAAAAGACTAATGTGCAGCCACAGCAGCTCCTAACACGCCCTGCTGGGGCAAGAATGTGAATGCAAAGCAGTTATTCTACATATGTATGGCTCAAAAGTCTTCCACAGTGGGGAATCAGAAGCAGGCGAGGCAGCAGAGAGGAGACAGAGTGGAGCGGGAAGAGAAGTTCACGCTTAATTTCCACTGATGATCATAATCAAGTCAGAGGAGGTCATAAGCTAGCTCCTGATGAACGGGCTCGCTCACACGCCATCATTTACAGCCGCTTTCTGCCTGTCCTCCGCCCCTTTCCTTCCAAAGGCAGCGTTACGCACAAGCGGAGGCCAGCAAAAATACTAAACAGCAGTATTGGGGCTGGGTGGGAAAGCCTCTAGTTCACTTTCCTACACCGCACGATTTGCAATGCAAAGGTGGCAGGCCCATGGCTCGCGCAGCGACTGTGAGGGTTAAACCCGAGTACGGAGAGCCACAGACGCGGGGCATCGCACACGCCGAGCACAGTCGCATCCCTGGGAACATCTTGAACTCGTTTTGGCTTGTGGGTCTCAGGCGTGTCCGTGAAACACGGACACCTCCACTCTGAATGGGCGTGGCAGCTACCTTTCCTCTAAGAAAGCAGGAAATGTTAAATCTAAACTGGTTACACGCATGGACAACCACAAATTTTGAACAACTCGAAGCCAACCAACTAACTGTGCAGGGATGCGTGGTCACCCACTCAAAGAATAAGAGAATAAAAGACGGACTCAGCCGAGCTGAGCCCGCAGGCCTCAAGAAAGCTGATCTACCTGGGTAAAACGCGCTGTGGGGTAGGGGCTGGGGAGATGCCACCAGTGATTTGAGATGTACGGGCAAAATTCACCCACTTCAGCATCCTCGGCAGAGCCATCGCTTCCCTAAGCCAATCTATAGGCACATGAGAAATGCAAACAGACAGCTCGTAGAGCTGCGAATAAAGACAGCCTGGAGAACACCGCCCAAGAGCTGGCGTTGCTAGGATCTCCGGGCTCAGACCTGCATCGGCGAGGTGGAAAACTAATTTACCCAACCTCTGAGCGTGTGCATTTGAGAGCTGAAATCGGTGACTGGGCAGGAGAAAATAGGACACGAGAACAATGACGTGGAAAAGGACTGGAGTTCTCTCCATTCCGCCGGGGCTCGAGCCCAGAGAACAGCGCGGGCGGCCCGGCTCGAACGGAGGACGGAATAATTTCCAGGCGGCCGTAGGGAACGCTCCGTGCAGCAAAGCGCCGCTCGGGAGCCAGTGTAACCTCCTTCGCACCAGCGAGGATTTCGGTACCGTAGGGCGCAGCGACGTTCCCAGGACCCGCGCTAGCGCGCGTGCGGACCCGCAGCGCGACGAAGGCCAAGGAACGAAGACCGAGGAACGTGCCGGGCCTCCGCGCAAGGCCGCCGGGAGGGGAGGCACCCGGGCAGGGATGCCAGGGCCCGGCAGGCCACCCCCGGGGCCGAGCCCGCGCCCCTCTCACCGATCTGCCCGATGAACTCCACTTTGATGCCCTGGTGCTCCAGCCGCTTGTTGGGGTGCTTGAGGGTGAGGACCACCCGCCCGGAGACGGTCTCCCCGTCGTAGAAGAGGAAGTATTTCTCCTTCTTGCCTTCCTCCGTCTTGTGCTCCACCCGCCGCCGGCTCTCGGCGTCGCTCAGCACCAGATCCAGCTCCGCGGTCTGCCCGAACCCGAAGAAGCTCATGGCACCGGGGCTGGAGGGAGGG